>JAJIZL010021435.1:379525-390619 GCA_023969395.1 Amblyomma maculatum
CTAAAATTCCGGGAGCACTGTGTATTCTACGCTGCAGAAATGCGAAAACCTAAGCGTTGCTGGTGCACACAGTGCATCACGTTTGCTCACATTATCACTATCAACTAATTGCGCACCATCATATCATAAAACAGTACCGTCATTATGATAAAGATAAAGATAAAATAATCAATGAAGAGCTGCGCTTTAAAATTCCGGGAGCACTGTCGAAGTTACAGTGCTGAAATGCGAAAGCCTAAGCATTGCTGGTGCACACAGCGCATCACGTTCGCTCTCAATATCACTATCAACTAAATGCGGCACAATCATTATCATTGCTAATGTCATCGCTGTCATCATCACTAGTTGCAGTGTCATTGTCATCGCTACTATCATCTTAACGGTATAGTCAAGGAGAATAAATGATGTGCGTTTCGCGATCTCTGGGATCACGGTCTCTTGCTGGAAGCCATAGTGTTTGTGAAGGGCTTCTGCGCGTGCCTTGCGGCGAGCTACATGGTGCTCTGGGTGCATATTATTTGGCAGGGGATGTACATTCAGAACGCGGTGTATCGCAGGGGGAAGTGTATGTTGTGTAGAGCAGTGACCGGGAGGTGAGAGATGGATGCGAGCAAGGATGTTGCAGCCGGTGAGGGTAGATGATAGTCGCTCCAACTGGGTTGAGCGGTGGGCTTCCGTGAGCTCAGCCAGGGAGTTATGGATGCCCATGTGAAGAAGGCGTTCATTGGAGGTGTAGCGGGTAAGTTGAGGGCGGCCTTGTACGCGTGTCGGATAAGGGCGTTAACCTTGTCTTCCTCCGCCCGCGTGAGGAAGAGGTAGGGGAGCGAGTACACAACACGGCTCAGGACAAATGCTATGTATCAGGCGTCTGAGGTCATGTTCGCGCATGCCATAATGGCGGTTGGCTATGCGGCGAATGAGGTTGATTATTTGATGAACCATCACCGTCAGCTTAGAGATGGTTGCGGTATTCTTGCCATTGTTTTGTATCAGATTACCAAGAATCCGGATTTTGTCCACTTCCGGCATCCGGGTGTTGTCAACTGTCAAGAAGATGGACGGAGGAAGGCCTTTGTCTGTACGACACCTAGGAGGTCGGAATATGAGAAGTTCCGATCTGGTTGGGGAATAAGCCAGGCTGTCATTTGCGGCCAAAGGTACTACAATGTCTGCTCCGGCCTGTAATGTATCTTCCATTACGCCAATGTTACCTGTGGTGGCCCACAGTGTAATATCTTCGGCGTATAAAGAGTGGGACAGAGAAGAGATTTGGTTGAGCGCGTGTGCCATGGGGAGAGGGGTAAGCTCGGTAGCATTGGCACCCCACAGGATTCTGTCCTTTCTCCGAAATTATGCATATTGAAAGACTTAGGCGAAACCTTTCGCAATCCATTCAAAACTTGGAGGCAATTTTATATCCGTTAGAGTGTTTCAGATGTTGGTGCTAGATATTTACGGATTTTCAGATTAATATAATTACCGATTGCATGCTTACATAAGTGTTTGCTTTGTATACACTTTCGTGGTGCTGTAAAACCAAATTCATTAAATGCTGTGAATATAGTCATGTGTACATAAAGCTTGTATTGGAGCATAGCACGATTATACAATTAAAAAAAAAAGTGAAAGAACTGGGCTTTTTCAGTAAAAATGTCTTTCGATATAGTAATATCGCGAAGAGCCAGCAACAGCCTTAGATTGGTTGAGTATACAGCCGACGCTTTGTACGAGGCTGGTTGCGGATAGTGCCTCGCTTTATCGAATCAAGCTTTTTGGAAACTGGGTCTGATCTGAACCTCTCATGGCTGCGGCGAGTGCTTGAAAGATGACGTTTAAAAAGTGGTCTGGTTAGGTTTGGTTTGTTTGGTTTAAAGTGCTAACCGACTCATTCTATGAGAGACGCCGTAGTGGAAGACGTCAAACATTTTGACCCCCTGGGATTTTTTAACATGCACTGACATCGCAGAGCACACGATCGCCTTGCTTTTGAACTCCAGCGAACAGCCACCGCCGAAGCCTGCAACGATCCCGCATCCTTGGGCACAGTAAGGGAGTGCTTTAACCACTGTGCTCCTGCGGGGGGTTTATAAAATTGGCGTTGACTTGTGGCATTTTCTTTTTCAAGAAGACGAATGATTATGTTTGCACACTGAATTAAAACTACAATTAACTGTTCTCTATTATCACAAAAAAGAAAATAGGTACACTTCAGGCCAGTGGTAGCATTTATAAGTATTTTGACCTGCTTTTGTTTATTCACGAAAGCCGCAGAGCCAATAAGTAAGTGAAGCGAAGGCGGATCCATGTAGGGAAAAGAGTTTTCTGCTTTACTTTATTTACTGTTTCTTTGCAAGCTTCAACCGATAACATAAGAACCATTGACCTTGCGCTTGCTCTGTAGTGCAAGAGTTCGTGCAAGAGTTCACGGAGCTGAGTTATCGTGCTTCATACAAGTACACCTGATATCGTATCGAGGGTTTCGCTCTCCTGACAATCGAAGTGCCAACGCCACATCGCCACTTTATTTGTGCAATAACCTGGTTGCAGAGCAATCCAACATGAACGTGACACGATAAGCCAGAATGGCGTGAAATGCGCAAAATGCGTGAGTGAAATATGCTTCAGCATGCAAGATTAAAATGGTACTTACGCTCCGTGACTGTCGAAGTTTCGACATCAGGTAGGCCTAAATTATATCTCCTTACATAGATGAATACTATCTTTTCTTTTCTGCTGATGTAAGTTGGTTGAACTGCTTCCAGTTCATTGTAGCCTCTAGCGGCGTCACCAAGATAGAGAGGTACGCACTGTTCTTCGAAAAACGATTTTTCAGCCAGCTGCATTACATGGTATATCCTGATAGTAATGGTACTAGTCGTTGCGTTGCACGCGCACCAGCGCGAATGGGAAACTGGTTTCGGGAGATGGTAGAGGACCCTTAAGCATCATAATGCTACAAGCTCAGTTGAACTGACGTAGCGAGTGCCCGTGCTTGAGCATGTCCTTTTTTAAGCAGCTTCGTCGATGAATCTGCAGAAGACGTCGGCGATGAAGTTTTGGAGAACAGAGAGGAAGTCGCCAGCCGAGGCATTCTTAATAATTAAGGTATTGATGAGATGGGCTGAAAGTGAGTGCTCTGATGCCGCAAAACGTTTTCAGACAGCAATGCAGACGTTCAGCCAAGGAACAATCTGGTAGTCCGGTAGTGACCACTACGGACGTTGTAGTGACAGCGTGCGTGTTTCACTGAAACGCGGTCTGCGAATTATTATCGTCATGACTGTAGAATCTCTAACTATTCTGTAATTATACGGACACCTACATACACATAGGGTTTTAGTAAACCATGCGCGCTATCATTATCGGCGTCTGTAGCCGTCGTCATTGGGCGCTTGGACCATTGCTGGGCAGGATGGCTTTACGGCGAACTGTAAATGCTTTGTGCCTTTTCGACAGTCGCAGTCAATCCATCTCATCATTGCCTTGATCAGAACAGGTGCCCCAGTAGACGACTTTCCACGCTTTTTGTAAACCTACACTGCGTATCTGTGTTCTGACGTTCGCTTCAGTTTGCCTGACGCAGCTACAAAACAGATGAACACACTCATGCCCGTCCACTCTCTTCGCTTGTGCGAAGCCAACTAAACTTGCTCCATCGTATTCCCCACCATTCCGTGATACCGGTTTCCCAGTTGCGAGGAAATGCGTGCAACTCAACTACTAGTCTCATTACTTTCAGTATAGACCCTTTAGGCTTAAATCAAAAATGAAAACATGTCGTTCTAACAGTAATACGTAAATACGTATTGAGAAATTACTTAAATGTCTTGTTATACTGAATAATATAGCACAGCTAAATACCTGAGATTTCACACACAAAAACGTCTCATATAATGCACAATACAGAAAGTTTCAAATATAAAATGTATCACGACAAAATTTATAAACTAGGAAAACCTCAAAGATGAATGAGCAAGCCGGAGTGAACACAGCATAAATGATCAAAATGTGCTAAATTGCCTTTTGCACTGGCTAAAACATTAGTCTTCATTTTTGGCGTAAATCTCTTGCGGGAAAGCGCAAATACAGGCAAATCCAAAGGGTAATAATAAACATTTTTTCACAAAAGCTATTTTATTGCCCTTGTTACAGCACATAATGAAATGATGTAAATAAATGGCCTTTCACAGAAAACACCAAATGTCTATACATCAGGAATGAAATGGCAATGTTTGAAAATTATTTTTTTTTAAAACAAACAAAAAATTTAGAAATTTGTCAATATGGCAGGAGGGCCGACAAAAAGCTTTCAGTATTAAAAACTGCTTGTCTCTCTCCGTTTGAATTGCGAACGCAATTACGATTACTCTGAGTTCTCGCACCATTTTTCCCTACTAATGTTTGATGTAGCTGCTTATATCACTGATTAATGTGGTTGCAGTTGAACGTGTTTAAACGAATATTTACTTTGCAGTTAGTGCAAAAGACTAGACGTCGGACAAGTATCTTTTTTTCCTTTCGTTGTGCTGCTTGCATTGCTGTTATTTATGAATTTTTCCTGCTCGATGATCGGGAGCTCGGCAAAGGGCGGTGGAGCAGTGGGAGCTTGCTTCCATTGTCAAGATTCAGACACTTATAATAAGGCAGCCATAATTATTTGGTTTGTAACAAATGTCTTCCACTTCTGGGGTCACGAAAAAGGATCCAAGGCTGTAGGCCAGTACTAAGTACATCGGTTCTTTTCAGGGTGCCATGTCCAAAACTTTTGTCCAGATCCACACCAGGTCTCCGTCTTGGATAAGCATGGACAAGCTTCTACTCTTCCGGCAGATTATTTTTATCGTAGTTGCGGATGGCCTATGGAATAGAGATACAAAAGTATAAACATTTAGGGATTAGGCTGCGGAGAGAGCAAAAATTTAACTCTTCATCCCCTTTGGAAAATACTTCAGAGTGCAGGCCGTTGTGCAGCTCAGTCGCTACCCCAACGAAAACCACAGCTTCCAATGTAGCCTCGGAATCTCCGCAACACTTAGGACAAAAAAAAAAAAAAATTGCAGTGAAAAATGCTGAATGGAGGGGCTCTCTGCAGTTGTACATTGTGAGATGGCGCCAGATAAGTCTTAATATTTCGCTAGTGACGCCTACCAGTGCGCATAGCACTGCGAGCACCTGTAACGCGCTTTCTTGCCATTACAGGTCCTCCGCTCCCACCTATGCGCCATGATTAGAGAGCATTGGTTTGCAGCGCTGCCGTGTAAAGCACGATAGTTGCCGTGGTATGCGTCCGCTCGGTCACGTTTTTTCCTTGCGAGGCTCTGAACATTTACGCGGTTCAGTGCTGATCAGAATAGTATTTTCGAAATTCTATAAAATGGTATGTAGATTACTTAGATCAGGCTCGCCAAATATTAAGTCTAACATTATTTGCTGAAAGTTGGGCAGTTCAATTATTATCAGCCAGTTTGCTACATAGTCCATAATGGCTGTAATGTCATTCGCAATACCACTGAAATGCTATAACGAAGAACGTAGCATCCTTAAAACAAACTTGAATTTTTAAAGAATGCGAAAAGACTTAGGCGAAGCATCCGTATAGAGCGTGAGTTATTCTGCCTGAATCTATGTTAGTTCACAGACTGATAAAAGTTTTGTAATTGAAAATATCATGCGTATGTGCAAGCCTGCGCACGCTCGTCAAGGTGCCGGACATGATAGTAAGCTTGACTGAACAATGACATATAATATTCCTTTTCTGCTCCACTCCACTGTTTAAAAAAGCCCTGATCACTGTCATTTACATTGCACTCATCGTTTTGAGATGTTGTTGATTGGTTCACAGGAAAGGAAAGGCGCAGTATCTGTCACACTTGTAGCTGTGGACACCTGAACTGCGCCGTAAGGGAAGGGAGGAAGGTGGGAGAGAAAGTGGATAGAGAGAAAGAGGAGCCGTAGTGGAGGGCTACGGAGTAATTTGGACCACCTGGGGATCTTTAACGTGCGCTGACATCGTACAGCACACGGACGCCTCTTCGTTTCGCCTCCATCGAAACGCAGCCGCCGAGGTCGGGATCGAACCCGGGTACTCCGGCACAGTAGTCGGGCGTCTTACCACTGCAACACCCTGGCGGATTAATTTCCGATACAACTTTTGTTTACAATTATAAACGTTTCATAATATCTTAGGCTTTGCTTTTCTATGCTGTCGACTGATTTTGAGGAGGCTATAGAAATACATTAAATTGTATGCACAATATCAATGTTTACCGACAAATAAGAAAACGGCTAAAAACGGTCTTAAAAAGTATTAAAACGAGCCGCAAATGACCTAAGGTTTCGCTAAGATAATGTTTTTTTTTTTCAGCCTTGTGATTACTTCTTGGGGGCGTGAAGCTATGAAACCATTCTTGAGAACGACCACCTACTTTCGCATGACTGGTTGCGAGTGGCACAGCATTTCAATAATCAGTTGCTTGGAAACGGGTAGGATATGTATGTACTTCTCACGTCTCCTGCCAGTTCTTCGAAGGAGATATTTAACGGTGATTCGTGGGTTGTTTTCTTCAGTGAAAGAGGAAAATTTATTATTGCTGTCAAGTGTAAACAAAACACGAGGCAAAAATCTTCCTCTTCTTTCCCGCGGCATGCTCCTTTAACAACGCTCTATTACCCCGAAGAAGACAACTATTATTCAGGCTAGTATCAGTCCTTATAAGAAATATTTTGACCTATTATTGTAGTTTCTACTAAGATTTACACCAAAGCAGCAAGTGTAGCAAAGGAGACTTTATGTAGGTTGAACTTGACCTTGTGGTTATACATTGCTCCTCTTTTTTTTTTTTTTGCAAGCTCCTCGTCAATAAAGCACCATCTAGTGACCATGTACACGTGTGATCGCAATAAAGCAAGCACAGATCGTACTAAGCTGACGGAGCAGCTTTACGTTGCCTCAGTCGAAGGCATCTGATATCATATCGCGGTTTCCGCTCTCCTGACAGTGACCGTACAGAACGCTGATTGCCAGTTTATGTGTGCAAGAGCGCCCTGCCGAAAGATAAGCCAACATATTCACAATGTTGCATGATAAGCTAAAAAGTAGCCTTAAACTCTCATGGAGCACTAGAAAGATATGCCTGAAATATTGCAATACAAGATTAAAGTGAGCACATCCTCAAGCACTTTGGCTGCTGCAATATTGGCATCCCGTCATCTTTAACCATTTCTGCTTTATAGTTTTTTAGCGTCTTATCTTTATTGCTGATGCAAGTGGGCTGAATGCCTCTAAATCTTTCAGCTCCCTCGGCTAAAGAAGAGAGAAAAAAATGCCTTAAATGCATGATAAATTTTATCCAGTTCATTAAATCTTAAAAATAAATAAAACAGGCAATTGTATTTGGGTAAATAGATACTTTGATAAATTAATAATAATAAATTATTTTATGCAGATAGATGATTTCCTGAAAAACAATAAATGGCTTAACATAATTGGCACATTCAAAATACCGAAAATATCTATTAATAATAAAGTTAACATTATCAAAAGCTTGGATAGTGAAGTAACAATCGCGGTAAAAATTTCCAGGATAAACAAACCGCTACTTGTTCGACTAGTAATGAAATATAGCGAGCGCCATTTCCCAGGATTTTTTATTCCTGTTAAACTTTTGCAAGAGTGCTGATAAACAGACTATTTCAATAGGACTAGGATACTTTTTTGAAAAATTGAATTTAAAATTGGAGCTATATAAATGGGCTTTCACTGAGAAAGCTGAAATGTCTTTGAGTAACACATCGAATTGAAAAGTTATCAAATTATCGATTGTCATAAACAATCAAATTAAAAGTAACAGTTGCAAATGCATAAGTATACCAGGTAGAAAGCAAAATTTCAAACTATCTGAACTGTTCTAATTAGCTCTTTTTCTACCTTTGATGCTGAAAACGTCGGTGCATTTACCTAGAAATATTATAATTGCAGGCATGAAATATGCAATGCAGTCATCGCAAGGTAAGCTCCGTTGCATGTCATGGCGTGTTCTATCGCTTTTACAGGTGCCCTTTCAGTCACATCGGCCCGGTTCCGATTATTTAGCTTTGATTGCAGAGCCACTGGAGCTTATTTTCACTTTGGATGGTAAACCAGATCTCACTATACGGCACCCTCGGCTAACAGCGTCGACGATAAACCACAAAAAAAAAACAAAGACGGAAAACCATGTGGGATGTGCCATGAGTACAAGGCCTAGAATGAAAACGAACCTTTTAAGTAGGTTTGAAATTGCAGAGAGAACAGCAGGCCGTCAATGTTGGCATCACTCCAAAAAGTTATTGCCTTGTACATTATCTGGTGCACCTGCTTTTACTCAACAGTGATATGAGAAAATTTTGAATAGAGGAGGTTGCGCTGCGGCGAATCCGAGTTGGGTTGCCCTTACACCTGCTGTAACATGAACATGGCCGCAATATCCATATTTATATTTACGCCAGGATGTCCTGCCTGGAAGTCACAAAATCGTGATGAAGATATTCACCACTTGTGGGTTTGCCCGGCACTGAAGCCAACGAGAGATGTGTACCTGACGGCAGTGGGCATTTTGCTGAACAAACCATCTTCTTACATATCTTGGATGCATTGGCCTTATCATCGTTCCCTATTGAACTTGATTACAGCAGCCAACAGTTATTCTTTCATTTAACACCCCTTTTAGTTTTCTTTCTACGTATTTCTTTATTCCCTGTGGTAATAAAAAACGTTATAAGAAAAACATACCCCCTTTTATCTCATTCACAGATACTGATTCAAGAGTGACTGTGGCGATCACGCGGTTGATATATCTGTGTGGCCTGAGGACTAGATTGCCTAGTTCGGTTGAAGCGAACATTTTTTTCGTTTTCTTTTTTTAACTGTGAAACAGCTAGAAAATACTGATCTAAAGCATTTGTTCATATCGAAATATGACGCCAGAAAATACTGCTCTGATTCGCCGTTTCTCAGGACCATACTGCTGAAGCGGACGCAGAAATCGGGCCGGTAATAATGATAATAATAATTGGTTCACGGGAAAGGAAAGGCGCAGTATATGTCACACTTCTTTCTCTTGGCACCTGAACCGCGTGTAGGAGAAGGGACGAAAGTGGGAGTGAAAGCGGAAAGAGAGAAAGGGGTGCCGAATTGGAGGGCTACGGAGTAATTTCGACCACCTGGGGATCTTTAATGTGCACCGACATCGCACAGCACACGGACGCCACTTCGTTTCACCTCCATCGAAATGCAGCCGTCGGTAGTCGGGATCGAACCCGAGTACTCTGGCTAAGTAGTCGGGCATCTTAGCACTGCACCACCAAGGCGGGGTTGACCGGTAGGGCTAAACTTAAAACCATTTAGGCTTGCAACAAAATATTCCGAATTTTCTCATGCTGTTTATTTAATGCCGTTCCCCTGAAATATCCTTGTCTCCAATGAATAGACTTTCACCGAGGTTACAGGTTGAAGCATTTAGCCCCCCCCCCCCCCCCCCAACTTTTTTTCTCTAAAGAAAAACAAACATCGCTGCGCTAAAAGCGAAAATAAGAAGCATACCAATACAGTGGTTTACTGGCGTTTAACGTGTAAAAGCGACTCAGGCTATGAGAGACGCCGTAGTGGAGCACTCCGGAAATTTCGACCTCCCGGGGTTCTTTAACATACACTGACATCACAGAGCACACGGGTGCCTAGCTTGTCACCTCCATGGCAAAGAGGCCGTGCCGCGCCCGGAATTCGATCCCTTTTCCTTCGGCAAAGAAGTCAAGTGCCCTAATCACTGTATCACCGTGGTGGGGTCGAAGCAGAAGGTACATACATACATTCGATGTTCCAGTCTCGGACCACTTTCAGACAGGTCTCGGCTTCCGTTCTGACAGGAAACAGCGTGATAGTCATATGACCTTGTAAACTTCTTCCATCTTTCGCTTTCAGCAGGCGATACAACCATAATGTCACCACGACTCAGTTCTTTCGAAGTGACGCCGCACGCACGGTTATCGTTTGGCGTTCGTGTAACATTAAAATTAGAGAACATTGGCGCCGTCAATTGGTACTTCTTGCAACAGGAGCCTGTAATGCCTAAATGCGAAGCGTTTTATAGAACTCAGCGCAGGGTTGGCTTGCGTTGCTGTTAGCGAAGTTCCTCCAAGGACCAAGCTCAATGCATTGGAAAGCTAACGAAAGCCTTTGAAAAGACAATTACAATAAGCGTTAGCTGCTCCAGCACACAGCGGTTCGCTTTCACACCTGAGGTCTGAAATGGCGGCGAAAATCCGTGTTCGGGGCTCTGGACGTTTCCGTCGGTAGAGAATTTAAGGCAAGAAAGCGAAGTTGCAAAGCTGGAGCTTGTGTCATTATTTAGCGCACGATATTTTTTGCAGGCCGAAAAGTAGTCAGAATGCGCAGGGAGTCTAACACATAATGGCCGCCGGTCCAGGAGCTTTACTGGTGGGCGGGGCTTCTGGGCTGCCCGAGAAAAATCGAACGCAGGACCACTGCCAGCAAGTAGTCCCGGACAGTCTGAAACTGATAATCGAATGTACCCAGAAATTACATTAAAGTTATTCTCCGCTATATGGTATCCATGATTTGGAATTGATATTAGCCGCTTTCAGCCAAAATTCTGCGCCACATTGAAATAAGAAATGTTTACTAAAGTCTTCAGCCAAAATTCTGCGCCACATTGAAAGAAATGTTTACTAAAGCCAAGCCTTTGACCAAGCCCCGCCTGGGTGGTGCAGTGGTAAAACGCCCGACAACTGTGCCGGAGTACTCGGGTTCGAAGCCGACCTCGGCGGCTGCGTTTCGATGGAGGCGAAACGAAGAGGCGTCCGTGTGCTGTGCGATGTCAGCGCACGTTAAGATCCCCAGGTGGTCGAAATTAGTCCGCAGCCCTCCACTACTGCCCTCTTTCTCTCTTTTCACTTTCACTCCTACCTTCCTCCCTTCCCTCACGGCGCGGTACAGGTGTCCACAGAAACAAGTGTGACAGCTACTGCGCCTTTCCTCTTCTGTGAATCAATTATTATTATTATTATTATTATTATTATTATTATTATTATTATTAT
>JAJIZL010021435.1:390629-422757 GCA_023969395.1 Amblyomma maculatum
ATTATTATTATTATTATTATTATTATTATTATTATTATTATTATTATTATTATTATTTACTATGACCAAGACGTTTAAAAAAATGTATCAGTAGGGCGAGAGATATGTGCGTTTCTTGCGCCTCGTTTGATGATCGATGTCAACACGTGTGTCTCCATAGCCTAGAATCGGGTTGTTCTGACCGTGAAGTTCAAAAAGTGCTTTACACATCTCCAGAAAACAGCTTGGAGGCACTTGGACTTGAAAGCTCCTATTACGGAGCTGAATAAATTGATGAATGCAGCACGTGATGTCACGAATATTGGCTGCAAAAAAAATTTGATACCTATATCGCACTTCCTTAGAGGTCTTTGAGATGAGCAACGCAATAAGTTCTGACCGCATGGTGTAGATCGCACTTTTGCAAGCTTGTTGCAGCAGGTAATTTAGTATAAAAAAGGTATGAGTTCATTATGGCATGCCGGGTTGGTGTGTGAAGTACTGCTGGCACTTTTGCTTTGAATTTTATGTACTTATACAAGTTACGAAAAAGCGCCTGTCCCCAAACGGGAATAAAAGCGATTTCCAGTTTCGGCCAATATTAGAAATGCGGTAAATGTATAAGTCATATTCTATGGTAATGACCGCCAGAGATAAAAATTTGAGGTATCTGCGAAATACATGCTTTTTGTCCGTCATTTATGAACGCTCTCAAAACCATGTCAATTGCTCCTACACTACCAAAGTTTGAAGCGCCGCTTACCAATTCTCTCAATTTAAGTGCATGAAGGAATTGCGAACATTCTGGCAGAGTAGATGCTGCCAAAATGTTTGTAAAATTGCATGCATATACTCAAGTTGTAAATGGTGCAACCAAATAACTGTAACGGAGACTTCGATTTTAACAAAGGCTCACAGCGAAGTCATTTTGCACCACAACGCAGGAAACATTATTTCTACCTTGTAAATGTTATTTGATTATATCGTACAAAGCATTAGAACCAACGAAGGTTGAGAAGTTAAGCGATCAAAATTAGAACATTACCGCGGTGTTTAAAATGAATTATTATATGCCCCCAGTTAGCATGCTACCCTTGCTGAATAAGAGAACAGGATTTGTGATTTAACAGCCATGTTTACTACTGCGCATTCATACGTTAAAAGGCCAGTTGCTGCAGATACATAGATACACAATGAAAACCACCTATCTGATTTTGCAATTTGAGCTGGTATTAATCTAATCCCTAATTTCTTTCCGCTCTCCCCTTTAGAGGACCAATCTAAAACTGCGACAATCATAAATGCATATAAAATGTATTGTTTTGTATACTAATTCCAGCACTCCTTTTTACAATTTAAGAGTTGTCCTAGCCGCAATAATGCATTACTCGTACTTAAAGATTGTTCCGATATTGGCAGTGTGCTTGGGTACGCCGATATATATATATATATATATATGCAAGCAATAAGTGTAAATACCATCGTAAAAAATAAAATGCGTCGGAAAGAAAACGACCCAATTAAACGGTATACGAACGATAATCACGGAATAGCTTCATTTTGCAGTGTGAAGCTAAGGCGTTAAAGGGTTCCCTCTAAGCAATCAGTGAAGCGCTGTAAGTGAAGCCTATCAAAATATTTCCCATATCAGGATCGCATGTTTTGCGCTTGCACGACGCTACAGTCCATTCGCCGGAGAGCAATTTCGGGTTCTGCGCATGCGATGGCGCCACGACATTTCACAGCTTGTAGCTGCATCCCTTTTATTTAATAACGTTATAACGTCGTTTATTATCTCAAGCTCAAGGCATAAAGGAAGGTAAGGAAGAAAGAAAGCTGGGGGGGGGGGGGGTATATAAATGAAATAAGGTTAGCCGATCAAGTGAAGTCGAGGAGCGAGCGGGGATGAGGTTTCTGCGTCCAGGCACTATATAGGACGGGTATTTTTGTCTTTTCTTATGGTTTAAGGGAGGCTCTTGAGACGGAGAAGCGAAGAAATGAAGCCACAGGAAAAAAGAAATCCCTCGCCGAGAGAAACAGCTGCAGGCGGGAATTTGATTGCTTCCACCTCGCAGCCCGCTCCCCCGCCTCCTCCAATTCCGGGGATTGGAAGGCAGCACAGAACACTGCGGCACCCTCTCCTACTTGACGAGCGGGCCTCTGCTGCCTCCAGTAACCTCGGTACCAGAGTGAGAAGAGGAGAGGCAGGGAGATGTCTTATGTGATATGCTGCTACACAGTACCCGCCACCACCCGCTAGCACTTTGTTCACACTTGCATTCTGGCTAGCGTTCGAACGCGATGGTTAAACGAGCAACAGCGCTCTTAGAGGAACACACAGGAAGAGGGCACGCACGCAACTGCGCTGAAGATTACTGTCCACGTTCCGGGTCTTCGCCCCCAGACCACCGTGATTCTATATGACCGAAAGAAAGCAACGAGCTCAGCAAATTAAACTTCAGAAAGCACAACTGCATAACGCGCATATGCCACCCGTGCAAGTAAGGCAAGGGACAAGCCGGTTTTTCTTTATTTCAACACAAGCCAGCTTCAAACGAATAATCCTCAACCATGCTGCCCTGTTTCGGAGCATGCCTTATTGCTCCCCGATTCCGGATGGTGGCCACCCGAGCTGCAGTTGGAGAGCGAGGAATCCCACACCTGCCTTGAGGTTCCGAGAGGGGCAGCAGTTAGTCGAAACGAGGGATTTGAATCAGTCGGCCGAGCAAATAACCCAGCCACTAGGGCAGCCATGCCGAGGGCGTTTACTTAACTGCAATAAATTTTAGTCCAGTTGCACCAAGGCTGAAGGAATACAGGAAAGGGTCTTGAGCGTGTGACAAAAAACTTCTCAATACTATGCAGTTTGCGTGCGAGAATTCTCTTACTTGATTTGCTCATAAAATATATATTCGCGATCTACTTCTTTGATAGGCTTTCACCTTATAGACTAACAAGATAAATCATGCCTTTATGGCGCTTGACCTAAAAAGCCGGTTGATCATATTAGATCCCCAGGCGTATGTTACAAGAGCATGACGCCTTTTCTGACTGACAACCCGAATTTCCTCCTCCTCTGATCCACTATAATGGTATGCAGCAGATAAGCGCTCATCTCACCTGTGCGATAAAATAAACATTGCTTTTGCTTTCATTTATTTATTCTCTTATCTATCGCAGAAAATGCAAGCGGGTGCGGATAGTCGGCAACTACCCTTACATCCACTCATACTCCGAGTCGTGGCAGGGACGAACACCCTCGGTATGCTGCTAGCAGATCAGTTCGACCTCTCTTTGTACTGTTATACTTCAAAATCATGTCAGCCTAAGAGATTGCCGTTTTTTGTGCTTTACACAGTTGCTTTTCAATTACTCGTACATTGAAGGACAACAATGTTTATATACTGGTTATATTCACTGCTTATGTCCTTATATGCCTTGCGGAAAACGCTTGGCGACATTGATTTCTTGCTCTGGTATCTCTCCTGCACTGCCATATCAATAGACCATTATGATCTTCGCCCTACCTCCATTTGGTTGAAGTGAATAAGTAATGCAAGTATCCGCTCACATTTGCTCATCCTGAGCCTCACAGGAAGAGCGGGGGAAATCGCTTTTCATTTGGCTTCTGCTTTCTTCTTCGCCAAGCTCTGCACAGAAAATCACCCCAGCCTTTTTAAGGCAAAATGACAGTTCGGCAAGTTTGTTTACTGAGCACTAACGGGCTCACTATCATGGAATACAGTATTGATGCTAAACGATAGGAGAAAATGTAGATGATGAAGGAAGATGGCCGGGAGCCTTCTCGCGAAAGGCCACACAGGATCCCAAAAAATAGTTTTGAGTACGGAAGCTGGTGCTTTCAGTGTCTAATTGCTGCAAATTATAATACGTGCAGCCAACTTGTAATGTCTTCAGGTGATTCATCACTGCGGAGGGAGATGACGCAAAAGGGCACAAATAAAGCGCTTGTTCTCTCACTTTTGCGTCCTTGTTTTCCACGATGGTAGAATCACCAAGAGATATTGAGGTCAGAATAGCCTAATAAATTCGCTCCATGTTATTTCCTAATGAACTTCGCTGATTGCTGCTCTCCATCACGTCACCCCTAGCACTGCCGCGTCGACAGTCAATTGTTTAGGCTGCCCCAAGCAGCTTTTACCCAGAAATCGCACCATTCGCGTGTGGTCAGTCTATTTGTTTACACGCAAATGAAATAGCTATTCATGGAGCACGCATGGGATGGACCAAAGGACGGTTCCAAGTCTTCGCAGCTGGCGCAGTGCGACAGCTATAGGGGAAATGCAATTAGTTTCTGTAGAAAGCTCTAAGAAAGAAAACAACATCACAGAATGCAAAATTTAAGCGAAGCTCTTTAGGCGTTCTTGCGGTATGTGGAGGGGAATGATTTGATAGAAGTTTGGTATACTATTATGGCAGTAACAAAGCAATCTGTTTTTCTCACAAGACAAAAGAGAATTTCTCAGATGGAGAAATAAAAGTGTCCAGAGCGAGCGGCGCAGAGGTAGTGGCTCTTCTTTCTCTTCATCTGAATAATCATCTTTGACTCGTGACTTTTACGTGGTACATAGCTCTGTTTCGCTCTATTACACCGACAACGGCCACGAGATTCAACCAACGAACGTGTTCATAAGAGCCGCGATCTAAAACTTTTCAGGATGCGTGATATGCATGACAGGCGCTCAAAGTACAATTGCATTCATCTTCGGCGAAACATAAAATAATGTATACATTGTTCTTTAGTTAAGAGAATGTTTTTCTTGGTAACATAATTGGGTTCAAATTGACAATAAGCTCAGCGGTTTGCCACCGAGTGCTGCCGAAGTATTATGCGAATTATTAAACATTGACAGGTGGATATGCAACGTGCTACTGCTTTCCGTTTAAATTTACACACAGAGCGTAACCAAAAAAAATAACGAATAGAAACCCAGAGGCACTATACTGAAGGTGGGCAGTGTCAGGTAATGAAAATAAAATTTCATACTTCGCAGCCCCACAGGTGTACGCCCTAGTCTCATGACCAGCTCGCTCCCATGAAACAAATTAATGACGAAGTAAGCACTGAAAAGGTGCCACCTTCTCTTTTTAAGACTGCAATGTCTGTCATATGGTCGTCTTGTATGGTGAATCACTGTCATTCGTAATTTTAGTGATTCTAAATGGCATCACACGGCTGGTGAAATTACGTAAAAGATGGAAAGAATAGAATCGGGAAGATTTAGGTTCAATTTAGAAAATACAGATAACATTGTTGTCACCCTCGCTGGCTCTAAGTTCCACTGGATAGCATTGTAAAGCTTGAAAAAAAGCAGGACTTGTTTTGAACATCCAAATCAGCGTGAAACTCAGTACGCCTTAGTGCTCACCCACCGGAACCATTACGTAAGCATTATAAATGCTGCTTCATGATATTTAATCGTTATTTTCGATACTGCTACCCATCTATGTAAACACGTATTAAATGTTTTTATTAAAACCTTCTTCTGATATTCCCATTTCGAACTTATCAAGGAAGCATCAGCGAACTGAAACGAAAGTCCATAAAGTGACAAAAGGCACAGACTCAAATGTGCGCTTTTGTTTTCATCTTAATGTGCAGCTGGTCATCTTCACTTTACAATAATATTTACTCACAGTCTAGAAAATGACAACTGAAGAATGGTGGCCCTTTTTCTTCGTAATACTATATTCCCAACCCCAACTTTAAATTTTTACAAGTCATGCAAGGGAGTGTTTTATTGACGCCTTTTACTAAATATATTTAGTAAAAGGCTTATATACACTTATATTTTTCAACTGGGATAAAATAATTAAATCAAAAGACCACTTGAAGATTTTACTTCACAGCAAAATAGGAAGCCTCCCTATTTGGCTTTTAGCTGATGGGGAAAGATAACCGAAGAATGAATCAAGGGCATATACTTCAGTCGTCAAGCGAATGACAAGTTACGAACGCACATTTTCCCCACATTAAACTCCTCTCTCCTCCTTCCTTTCGATTGAAACCCCCCTCTGAATAGTATTGGGTACGGTAGATTAGAGGATACATAGCGGTTTACACTAAATATTTGCGTACATGTCGCCTGAATGAGCGCCTCGGGCGCCTTGCCGACATTATCTACTTCTCTCAAGTGCCTGGACACTCTCCGATAAAGGAGACTACGCGCGCAAAGATAAGAAGAGCAATGACTGGACAGAGCTCCCGCGCATTTTCCCCTTATTTCGCAATCTTTTTTACCAAAGCAAAATTTTACGAACACCACACAACAAAGGCATAATGCATAAGTTTGATTCTGCTGCTGCCCCGTTAATCTCGCCTTTATCCATGCGGGGAATGAACCATTGAACACTTTTTGACGCTAGCATGCCAGGTAGTACAACTGCGCTAACTTTAGGATGTCTGCGCTAGGCATTGAATGACCCCAGAAAAGAAAAGCAGATAATTTGGTCGGATACTTTGGGGCCTTAGATGTTATAGGTAATTATTGGGGAATTATTCATTTATTGGCGGTGTTTCCATCAAGTACACTCTGTATCATTGCGAGGAAAATGATTTTCTTTTAAATGAGAAAGTGAGGCATAGAAAAGTTTTGCTACAAGAAAGGGAACGAAAGGTGGGGTAGGGGGGCGGGGTAGGGGAAGGTGATGCTACATGCGGAAGAGTTATATAGAGTAATGTCAGACAAAAGTCAGGGACACGAAACTAAAAGCAAGCGCATTAACGACATCCAGTACTTTTCAAGTCTGTGCATTAGATTTTTCTTTTAAAATGCCATTGCCAACTTTAAATGACCAGACCCCAACAGATAGCAGCAGCTTTTACAAAATATTTCAAATTTTCACTTTGTTATTCAGGCACCAAGCAATTATGAGTGTCAATGATAGGCACTTTTCTGTTTCGAAAAGCACAAAATACTTTATAAAAAAAAAATGAGGCTCTAACACTAATCGTTCTGCAGGGAAACCAGCAATCGGTCACATGCCACCACTTTATTTGCGCTTTGATATTTCACATATCACATATATTTGGCCACTATCTTTTCACTTGAATCAATAAACTGCGTTTTACCAGACGTAACAGCGCATGTTATAAGCAAATGTTAAATAATCGACCCGTAAAGCGTCATTCAAAAACGATGCAATCACCACGCAACCAGTAAAGGATAATCGGTAAGACGTGCAATGAAAGTAGCTCTTCTCTGCATCGAAAGCTGCGGCGGCCCCGAGGACACTGTGCACCTGCTTTTAGTCGACGTTCTAAGTACACCGAATATCTCCAGTTCGCATGGATTAAGAAAAATAATGTGCTTGTACAGCCGACGGGAGTACAGACTTGCTCACAAATATTTTACATCAGCTGTAAATTCATTTCAAGTACTAGTTTAGGGAGCGAAAAGATGTTTCAAGGTGAACTGGACGAATATCTACACTCAAGGCATGTTCATGCGCATAGAAAGAAAGACATGATAGCTGTGAAAACATTCTGCATACGATGAAGCAATTGGCACTAATGTACAGGTACATATAAGCAAAATTGCTCATGATATTGTCGATGTGCACTTTTAAGGAGACGGTAGATTTTTCTCACAACAGTTTTAGTGGATCTGAAACCACTGTGCTGCAATCGTTTTGACGCGGAGATGTCGTAAACATCCGCGTTTAATCCAGAACGATGTGCGATAGACGCCCAATAGCTAGCGCGAGGCCGTTTCCACGTATTTGCAGAATGCCGCGTAAATTACTGTTATAATGTATGGACAACGTATAGACATAAATAAGTATAGGAATGGGTAACGCTGTTAGATGAATAAATAGAGCGATTGGGAAGATGAGTCGTGTAGACAGATAATTGTGTTTTTTGAATGGAAAGGCAGAGCTTGGCCGGAAAATCGAAATCGAGCATCTGACCGGCTACTCGGCACTAGGTAAGGCACACATTACAATTCTAGATTAATTACCAATATTGCAATTAATGTAATATTTATATGAACACATGTCAACAGTTTTACAGAACATATCCTTCGTTTTCGAAAGAAATAATGCATGCAGTTTACTCAATTGGAAAATTATAATAAAATTTGTATTGAAACACACTCTCGGTCCAGCTGTATAAACAATATAGCGGGTTGCGAGATTCGTTGTAGAAATGGGCAAGTAAAAGGCTCATTATCGTTGTTTCTTCAAGTTTCATGAAAATCTCAGACGGTCACTTTTTTACTCCCCCTTATGCAAAACACTGATGGCTCTGGCTCGAGCATGAACTTATGCTAGGTGTTATGCTTGCCGGTTTCCGCTTCCGCAGCTCCAGTGAAATGGCCTTCGACATTGATGATGCTCAAAGAGACACATACGGGACATTTTGTCTTAGACGGGCTTGATATATACAGGAACCCTTACTTCAAGCATAAATTATAGATAATTTTGGGAGAGCATAATGGAGCAAAGCAAGTAATGCAAAGACTGTTTTATTTGGCTTTAATGTCCCGCCTAGCACGCTGTTATGATTTGTGCCATGAACCAATCAGCCTAGCTAATTCTCAGAATGCATACACTGACGTCTCGCATGGATAGGGAATATAAATTCTACACGGTGTTGCCCATGCGAGTACCCAACGGTTTGTGCAAGAGTACCAGTTGCAGTTAACTTGAGCTGTCACCTCTAAATGTAGAACGAACACAGAATGGCGGTTCGAAAGAATCGAAACACATAGGCTGTTTTCAAATTTTAACTGCTGTTACTAATACGCATACACAATGTTCTGTGGCAGAGCAGTGGTTGCTATAGAGAGGGGCTGTCACCTCAGACTCAATGAGGTGTGACGTCGAGTATTTGAGGAAGCGAACGCAGCATGGCGGCTCAAAAGCATGGAAACACAGACTGCATTCCAGCCAAGTGGAATGTGGTAAAATATGCAAAGCATTTCACACAGCAATTGCAAAGCTGTCAAGCTTGTATCCTTTCCCTGCTTTCCTTAATATTGTGAAAGAAGGCCAGGTCTAGACGGCAAGGTCGTGACGGCAAGGCAAGGTATGCCGTGCCTGGCGTTTATTCCGATGCTAACCGAGCCTTGTGCCGGAGGCGGCGCGCGGGAGGATGGTGATATGTACAGTCAGGGACAAAAGTTTGCGGGATGACATTTTGGGGAAAAATATTTATTTCTGTTAGGCTGGTGAACATAGCGAATAAAATGTGCTGAAATACTAGGGAATGTGCAGGCCCGATTTAGAGAAAAACTATACCATGAAAAAGAAGGGATGCAACAAAGAAATTAATGCTTTTGCACAGATCCGCATCCCGCAAAATTTAGTCTCTGACTGTACAAGTAAAAGAGGAAATGGAAGGCTCAAAATATCTATCATCAATCTCACTTCCATTGTTCAACCAGCACAAACTAGACTAAAACATGAGCAACTCTTTTTCTATTTGTACAATTCTCTTTTGCTCTTCATAATTCATATAATTTTCGCGTGGTTCACAGAATGATGATGTGTCCTGTGCTGATCATCGCCGTTAGCACTCCCCTAGCGCAAAGTTGTAGTCGCGTCTACATTCTGCTACATCGTCGTGTCAATATTAAAATTCACGTATATACCCAAACGGGAAAGCCCCGCCGTAGTGGTGGAGTGGTTAAGATGCTTGCTGTTGTGCCTGAGTACGCCGGTTCCATTCCGACACCGCCGGATACGTTTTGATGGAGGCAAAACGAAGAGACGTCTGTGTGCTGTGCAATGTCGGTGCACGTTAAAGATCCTCAGGTGTTAGAAATTACTCCGGATGCCTCCATTACGACACCGACACCCCCTTTTCTCTTTCGCTTTCACTTAAATTTTAATTCCGCATAATGTAAGAGAGAGAAATAATCGTTAATATTTGCTTTCTTGGAGCTTTTTATTCCTGGTATTTTCTGTAACTGTTACTGTAAAGATTGTTTGCCATTTATAAAACGTCATCTTTTCTTCGCCTTTAATGCTGCAAATATGAAGCAGAGCCAAAAAAGAGCATAAAACCTCCCTTGTTTCCTAATATAATGAAACTTCACAATGCTTTACACAAGGTGCACCTAATATTCTTGGTAAACGTTCTGCCTTCATTAGAGCCGAGACACTAGAAACATGAGCTGGAAAGTTTTGATGTATGCAGTCAAACTGACTAAACATTTCTCTCTGATGCCCATAGAAAGCTTCTCATAATCTTCGGGGCTTAAGGTCATCATTGTGAGAAAAGTGGTTAATAATATGTGACTAATCAGCCTGCATTGTTCAAGACAAAGTTTTCCCAATAATTACAAAGAGGAAGGTAAATAATACCAACAAAGTGAAGTAGTCTAATGCCGAGAGGATGTTTCATGGCATGGGCAGTTTGACGTGTAAAGGTTTTCAATCTATATTATAGTTGCCATGCCTGAAAAACTTGCAGAGCTGTAATGCTGTGTTTACAGCAAGCGCCCTGTGTACTGTCATATTAAAAAAAAAAAACTTTCGATACGCAGGCAGGCGGTGGAGCTGTAAAGGAACACAGCTATTTAGGGCACGTAGTGACCGCTCTTGCAAAGGAAGAGAAAATATAATTACTAGATAGGGAATGCATGCGAATTGTTTTGAAGGCACCTGCAGCGGGTAAGGAGTAACTTTTCGGTATCGCCTAATGCGATACTGTGATGTCGTGTGGCATATAAATGTGGAAGCGGAGTTTAGCTGAGGATAGCGCAATGAGCTCTGAAAAGGAAAAGATTAAGTGTGGCGTTAAAAGGCCTGAAGGCTGAAAACTTAGCTGATGATGAAACGCGATGCAATTATGCAATAAACTAAATCAAGATCAAATTTTCAATCGACGGGGTTTAGACATGCGTGCAAGAGCAGCGGGCAAAGTTTTCTTGGAGAGCTAGCGTAGCTGGCTGTGGCCAAATTGTGGTCGGTGCAATTGGTTAGAAATTTTGCTGAAAAAAAGATACTGCCGACGCAGCCCTGTATGACATGAAGATATTTTTTGTGCTTAGGGTAATAAATTCTCCTTTATTACAGTCAAGAACCAGCAAGGGATTCAAAGTCGAAGGAGCAATGCTTATGCCAATCAATGACAGTCAATGGCATCGTGAACGTGCGGGAGCGGGTAAACATCCTTCTTTGTGACAGTGTTGAGGCGGCGATAGCCGACACAAAATTGCCATGTGCCATCTTTCTTTTCCACGAGCATCAAAGGGGCGGCCTACGGGCTTGATGATTCCTGAATAATTCGTTGTTGCAGAACATCACTGACCTGTTCGTCATTTATCTTACGTTATGAAGGTGAGACACGTTATGGCGTCTGTCTAATCGGGTGTGCAGACCCGGTGTCGATCACATGATGGGTGCGGAAAACTGGAATCGGCGGTGGCTGATCTCGAACGAAGCCGAATACGTCCACATGTTTCAAAAGAACTTTCATCAATATCCGATAGCCGTTGGTGGGTAGCGGTTTGGTTATCATGGACAAGAATTGACAGTCGGTCAAATGAGGACGTCTAGTTGGACGAGCAACGCCGTCACAGAACGCTGCGATTGGCACAAAAAGGCGTTTTTAAAAGTCGGCGAGTTTCAAACCACGCGGCAATACGGAAGGTTCATTGCAGTGATTTATAATCAAAAGCTTGGCATGGCGCTTTTTCACTTTTATACCACTGTGGGGAACCAGCACACTCTTTTGCACGCCGGCAAGGGAGGCGGATCCCAGCAGAGCGTCGAAGGCACTGGAAACCGCGCCCGAGGACACAACTGGGACAAAGGTGGTGGACATCACCGGAACGATGGTGCGCGAGTTGCTTGTCCCGGGAGGCTGTCTTTAAAGCTACTTTGCGAGAAAACTAAAGCGTCCTCAACATTGCTGCTTTGCGTATATAATCTCAACGCTAACACAGATTTCGTTGATATCTATGAGCATCAAAAAATAGCTGCAGTTGCCCTTTAAGACGCAATTCGCCTTGTTGATTACATGCTCCGTATGAAGAAACAGCTTAGTTTTGGGGTGCCATAAACACCAAGATATTAGTATCAAGTCATAGATTATATACAAACGTTATACATATAATACAACGGAGGCTAACTAAAGGCTATGTTTATCCTATGAAGATAAGGTGTGACATCAAAGTTATCTAAGGTGATTAAAGTAAATGCGCAGAAATTATCTCTTAAAGACTGCGTAAACTCGACAACACTCTCACATGTTACGTCTTCCACGACTTGCAATTACTGAATGCTCACAATACGATATCAATCCGCCTCTATACGGCTAGCCGTAAGTTTGCCGTCATTACTCACAGGAACAGATTAAAACTCACCGATATTAAGATGATCTTCCGCCAAGTATCGTCTGTTCTGAACTTTACTACTGTGGCTGGTCAATGTTTAAAATGAATGGAATGCTCCGTGAAATCAAATAAATTGGAGTGTGTCAGTTCTTAGCATGCAAGTCTGCGTGTTTTCAGTTAACATTTAGACCCATCCTTTAATTAACTATATCGTCACACAACCCTCTTGGGCAAAAAATTTCAAAAAGGTAACTGGCGTTAAGCTGGAAATTTAGCTCCCTATTTCCGGGAAGAGTAGGGCTGGGCAAACTCACTTGTGGCTGTGAAAAACGGCAGGGTGAATATGAATTCCCTCACTACAGGTAGGGGTAGGGTTACGTAGCTCTGGCATCAAAAGGCGCGTCGATGTTTAGGCTGGTTCCGCTGCCATTGTTATTGCACGCCTGTTTGATGGCCTTGCAACAACCAACCACTTCCTCGAAAAAGCAGATAATCACATAAGAGGCCCTCTAACTAAGTTTAGGTTACTACCGTGTATTAACAGGTTTACGACAGCTTAGGATGAATGTGAAGTCAGTGACATTTGGTGCCATCAAGCTGACACAATACCGAGAAAAAATGACGATAGCTTTCAGTAATTTCATTTCTGTGCACCTTGCGTCCAAAATCAAATATGTGCAAACGACTCGCAAGAAGAAAGAACACGAATAGGAATTGAAATATGAAATAAAACAATAATAACACAGCTTCAAGGGCTCACACACCGGTGATGGAAGCTATGCTATATAGGTGAATTCCGTGATCTTTTTTTGTGTGTGTGGCCGCACTTCGGAGAGAGCTGCATCTTACAGAGCGCGAACTGTCAACCCGATACGCTCTCTTTGAGCATAGAGTGCGCCGGCCATGGCGTAGGCATTTTTTCCCTATACGGTTACATGGTGCACAAGAGCTCTAGACGCAGAGGATATGCATTATTAATGAGAAGAGGTGTCATGCAAGTCTTTGTCATTGAATATGCCTAATGACCCCACCTCCGGAACCTGCTGCGTCTAGCTTGGGAAAAAGCACGTCACTGTGTGGCGATGAGTGGTGAAATTCTAGAGACGTAATTATATTTTGTTGCATCCGGGTACAGGACACAGTAGACGTCATCCTAAATCTAAAACTCCACCTCGATCCTGATACACATTCAACCTTCGCGGGTCAAGGCAAGTGATTAGCGTAAGGCTGGCGCCTCTATCAACTAATACTTTTACTGCTGGCAAATTGGTGCCGCGCAAGTTTACTTTGCATGCTAGGGACGAGGCGGCTACCCGCCCGCGCACTCCCAGGAGCGGCGAGAATCGCTGAAAGGCCGTGTGCCGGCTACGTTGCCCTTTCCGAGCAGAAGGAGTGACGTAGCTTGTGGACGGACTCTGTGGGTATAAAAAGCAAACCTTGAAATTCAAACTGGAGACAGGGCGAGTGAAAGCGAATGTGTTGAAGTCGTTTCAGTGGGGCCGCCTCGTGAAATACATCATCTTGTTGGCACCAGCGTAGGAAGTGTGTATTAAAGTTTACATATACAGATGAGGCTTTCCAATACGCACTATCTATACCTTGATTAGCATATACCTATCTCGCTTGAAGATTAGCGAAACCGTCGCTTAACCTCTCCGTAAATCGTTTATGCTTAGTGTCAAGTCAATATTCTCTTCTCGGGCATACAGCTTGCAATCGTATTTTGGATAAACAATTACGCTATACTTTGAGCTGAACGTGGTCTTAAACGTAAGCAGAAAGAGCCCTACTGCCCAACTGTAGATTTTATCGAGGTTGCGTTTGAAAAGAGAATTTTCGGTCGTTCGACTATACAATACACCTGACAAACTTCGTTTAACGAACATGTTCTCAAATCATATGCTGTTGCCAATGAGAAATTTTGTACGGCCTCTAAATTAAAAAATGGCATAGCCTGCTATATCGAATATAGGGGGAGGTGGGGTGATGTTAATAAGAGTTGTGAAGATAAAGAGTGTGGCACCAGAAGGGCGTACCAATTTCCTCTCAGCGATAGAGATTGAGCCCGACCGTAGACAGGATACGCGTAGGGAGAAGCGCTCTGTGCACCCACAAGTAATTTCCTGTCCGACGCTTGGTAGCACAGAGCTTCTATCGACATCTGTGTCGTGCATCATCTTTGGCTCAGAAAAAAACGGGTGAGTGCTACGCTCGAACTATGTTACTGAAGTGGACATCTGCAAGCTAACACGCAATTTGAGTTTAATCATTTTCTGTCGTAGGGTGGAAAACAGTGCGATTTGCTTTGTAGCACAGATAAAGGTACAGTGAGTGTCGATCTATTCAGTAGTATAGCTTGGCAGGTCCCCCACCGGGACGAGTTCTGTCGCCTTATGTTATATGAGTGTCTAATGCTGGCTCCGTGCAGAAGGGCCTGTAGCCTCCGAACAAATATCTTAAAGACGAAAGGAAGAGAGACAAAGAAAAACAAAGGAAGAATTTCAGGGAGAATAGCAGACACATATAAATTAACAAATAAAGCAAATGAACCACAAAAGAAAACAAATATTAGAAATTTCTATTTTATGTAAAAACGTAAGCATCAGGCCAGGCACGTCAACAGCACGGAAAGACCTCTAATAAATTTCTTCATAAAACGGAGTGTTGCTTTTAGAAAAAGAAAGCCTTAATCTTTTGTGTCATTAAACGTGGCATTTTTTTTTTTTTTCAGTTGGCTGAACTGACGCCTTGCTCCTAAAGAAACGTTTTTACACGACTTACGCGACCCGACGAAAGAGCTGCGGCATCTCGTCGACTGTCTGTAGTGCGGTGCATAGGTGTTGTGTGCAGGTTTTGTATCTCCCCGCTCGCATCTCACCACTGCACATTATGCATCATCGGGCAGTAATTAAGTGATTTCTTTCGTATGCCACGCCGTACCCTCGTCGTTCAGTTTCCACACACATTTCACTTCCGCCTTTCTTTCTTCCATCGATGCTCGCCTCACTCTCATGCAGCAACACTCTCTTCCTACCTTCATGGTCACCCAAGTGTCGTTTCAATGTTACGCTCATAATGTATGCACCATTCACACTACTCCTCTTGAGCGCGAATTTCAGTTAGCGCTCTTTCGACACTTGTTGTTGCCTTCTTCTAATACTTCAC
The DNA here is from genome assembly GCA_023969395.1 of Amblyomma maculatum. Lineage (NCBI taxonomy): Eukaryota > Metazoa > Arthropoda > Arachnida > Ixodida > Ixodidae > Amblyomma > Amblyomma maculatum. Next base: position 406,082 of record JAJIZL010021435.1, read on the forward strand.
CTGTATTCCATTTTGCAGTCTCCCATTGCTCCGCTTTACCATTGCTTTGCACCCAATGCGCTATGCCACCTGTTGCATATTGCCTTTTCTCCGTCTCACTTAAGTTTCGGATGTGGATTGCATCATCTCAACGTTAACGTATTTTTTTATGTTAGTCTGATCGCATGAAATTCATCATTGCCTAGTGCCCTATTCGCGGCTCATTAGAGATCATTTCACTGTGATCTGTACCCTTAGAACACAGTTCACGTTTCGCCATTCGCATTCGCTGCGCTGGCCAAAAACTGGAGAGCGATACAAATCATGGCGTCGTCATTATAGCGAAAACGGCAATGCGGCCTCAAGTTTACTGCCGTACTAGAATTAAATTCGTAAACTGGTACCTTCATGTAAGCTGACTACTCCACTTTAGAGCTCTGGTCACCCTTCTGCATAAATCATTATTAATTTATTACTAGTCACAAGTTCACAATACTACTAGTGCCGCTAAGAAGAAACATTAAGTGGTAGTGCATGGGTTAAGGTAAACGGGAGGTAAACGTAAAGATCAATGATGCCGCAGGGCCGCTTCACTCTGCCACACCTTTCTCTGATTCTTCTTGCCACGAATGCCGTCGAAACGTTAGCATATAAAAGCGCAAGTGAGATTAACGGTTTGTTTCATAGTCTATAACTCAGATAACTCCCAGTCGGAAAAAACTACAGAACATTTTCTTTTGTTACCACACAATTTCTGTGCGGTTTTTGACCGGGAACCTGTTGTGACAACAGAACATTCTGTAGTAACTTCAGAAATTTCTGTAGTTACAACAGAAAAGTACTGCAGTACGAATGACAACAGAAATACACTACAAGAAAACTACAGAACTACAGAAAAGTCTGACGTTTACGACAGAACTACAGAACATTTTGTAGTATTTTTGACAAGGTTCAGTAGTTTTTTTTCGACTGGGCTTCAACTTATTTCGTTTGCATCCAAGAAGCCAATTTCTATTGTACATGCGGGTTTCAACGAGACGGCGAGACACGCGATGCAGTGCAGACGTGCAGATGTACGAAGCATCTGCTTTTCGGTAGAGCGTGCAATGGTTTTCAAATTGATTATCTCTCTGATGGCTATCTTGCCACAACGGTCTTTGGAGGCAATGCCTAAGTTACAAGTGAGTAAACATGTAAAGTTTACAATTGAGCAACACTAAGTTTACAAGTGAGTGAGTTTACAAAATTGTTGCTGCAATAATACCTGCGAGAAAATTATCTGTGAATCCAGGAGTATGTTGACTACCAATACCTCGAAATTTAATTGATGGCTTGACTCGATCGTGGTTGTCGGTTTTTTTTTTTTTTAACTTTCATTCCTGTGAACAAATGTTCACTCGATAGAAGTCACGGAGGAAATTATTCCACTCCAAGAGAAGGTAGAATGATAATTGTATTTTGTGAGTACTACCCTGGGGTCATTATGGAGTTTCAGAGAGACTAAACAATCATTCGGTGCTGAAACAGTCAACGTCGGAGGCTTCAGTAATTTGCCTTGTAGAAACCCAACAAGTTGAAACATAGCGAAAACCCTTCCTTTTAAGCGAAAAAAATATTTGTGATGAGAGGAAATTATGTTCCTTTCAAGGGTGCACATAACGTGAAACGTTAAGAAAGTGTTACTCCCACCAAGTTGAAGTAGATTTATAAGGAGGTGCGTATCATGCACCAAAGCATTGTCATAGGCCTAAACAGGGAAGCTATAACCCTTGTCATCTTGAATTATGATGAATATGTTCTCACCTTCGTGCTTCTAGATGCCATTGTTAGATCATCTGGTAGAGCACAACATCGGAGAGACGTTTGTTCTTATTACGGAAGGCAAGATTGGAAACATATCTCTGATTAGTAGTAACATCAAAGCCCGGGCCAGTGGTAAACACAGGGGCGGGGTTACAAGACCACATTAGGAATTAATAATAATAATAATAATTGGTTCACAGGAAGGGAAAGGCGCAGTATCTGTCACACTTGCTATGTGGACACCTGAACCGCTCCGTTAGGGAAGAGACGAAGGTGGGAGTGAAAGTGGAAAGAGAGAAAGGGGAGCCGTAGTGGAGGGCTACGGAGTAATTTCGACCACCTGGGGATCTTTAACGTGCGCTGACATCGCACAGCACATGGACGCCACTTCGTTTCGCCTCCATCGAAACGCAGCCGCCGTGGTCGGGTTCGAATCCGGGAACTCCGGACAGTAGTCGGGCGTCTTACCACTGCACCACCCCGGCGGGGCTTAGGAATTAAGCCAAATACAAAAAAAATAATAAAAGAATGAGATATATACACAATGATTGATGACCTAAACAGAAAAAGCAGAAAGGTAGGCTTGAAAATTAGTAGGAAGAATGGTAATGTTCAACACCCTCAGGAAGGAACAGCAGTTTACAATAGGTAGCGAAGCACTGTAAGTGGTAGGCGAACATGTCCACTTAGGACAGGTAGTGACCGCTGATACGGATCACGAAAGGAAAATAACTAGGCGAATAAGACTGGGATAGACCACATTCGGCAAGTAGTCGAAGACTATAATGACTAGCAACTTACCGGTATCGCTCAAGAGGAGTATGCAACTGTTGCATACAAGGAATGTATGCAACTGTTGCAGCTTACCTTTACTCACCTGTGGGGCTGAAACGTGGAGGCTAACGAAAAGGATTTTACCTAAATGAGGACAAGACAGAGAGGGCTGTGCAACAAATAATGGTAGGTGCAACGTTAAGAGATAGGAAGCTTGTAGAGTGGGTCCGAGAAGTAACCATAGTTAATTGCAAATCTAGTGAAAATAAAGAAGGAATGCGCTGAGCAGGGTATGTAGTTCGAAGAGAGAATAACCGATGGTCACAGAGGGTAGTGAATAGAATTTCAGGGGAAGGAAAACGTAGCATGGGCGGCAGAAAGTTAGATGGGCGGATGGGGTTAAGAAGTTCGCAGGGGTCAAGTGGATGCAGGAAGCACCGGACCGGGGTGATAGGAGGATATGGGAGATGACGTCTGCTTGCAGAGGGTACAATCAGTATGATGTTGATGAAAATCCCAGGAAAGGCTAGAAATTGAACGATTATAAAGAGTGCAAAACGAGTAATTAAAAGCACAATAATGAGCAGTAAAAAAAATTTTTAAGCAATTTTGTAGGCAACGTTTTTTCATTATGATTGAATTTATTTTTCCCTGCGGGGCCAATGACATTACTGCGAAGGAATGATGGAAAATGAAGACGGGCGTTATGAATGAACTAAATAAAACACAAAAAGTGTACAAAGGTAAAGAAAACCTGAGCATACATTGTTAGCTAAAGCAGGCAAAAGCGATGATTCTTTTTACTATTTGAGTCCTCTTCAGCAAGATGCCGTCATTCCTGTGCAGAAAGGAATGCACGCGACTTCAATGCCCCCTTTGTGATGATGGCTTACAGCGTTTGATATTTACTGAGGGTGAGGCACGAGCTGATTGCGAAGTGCAGGGTGCTTGTAAACTTGGTACAAAAGGCTCACACGGACATGTTTACTAAACCGTGAAAATGATTGCATTTAGATAAAATAGCGCCTTGGGAAAATGTTCCCAATGTTTATTTGAGCGTGGGATGACATAATTTCACAAATAATTCCTGAGGCGTGTGCGAGATCCGTTTTTATAACGTTGCTCTATACGACTGGACGTGTAAGTGGAGCATTCAACCATGATATTTACTGTGTTGGTATCTTTTATATAGTGGGCATAGTCGAAGTATAACGTCCCAGTTAGAGAGAAAAATGTATAACGTTTCGTGCCAGTTTTTCTGACGGTATGATGAGGCTTACTCAGTCTGTAACGAGCCGATCGAGTCTGAATATCTTCGAATGAAGTCACCGAGCGCCAAACTACTCGGTATCAGAGAAAGCTATATGGCTTTTCTTTGCAGCCATAAGTCCGTGCTTAGTGGTTGCCATTCAGCATTTTCTGAAATTTTGCGCTGTTGGCGCGACGTTAATGTTATTCATGTCATGGACTCTGGGTTTCATTATGCAATATTAAATCCAACTGACGACGATTAGCATGTGGAAAAAACATGCAATAACGATAAAAATAAATTTCTTAAAAGAAAATGCAAACAAAAATGGATAGCAGTCGTAAATTCTACAATTATAACGTTGTATGACGTCGAGCAGGGGTTAAAGTGCCAATATGCTTCTAAATAACAGCACCGTTCACAGCCGCACTGCACCAAAAAGAGTACAAGCGCTATATTCTTTGTTTCTAATGCCGCATGGTTCTACTTATACACCCATAGTTGTCAGCGAAGGCCGATAGTATTATTGTAGAGTGTGGTTAAAACTCTGATGTCATTAACATCAGGCTGCTTAGCCAGGCCTTTGTTTGTTTTAGGGCGAAAAAAAAAACTCTCAGGGGCCCTGAAAATTCTTTTATATCCTCACTGTTAGTCAGGAAACCAGGATGCTAGCTGAACAGAAATCACAATACAATTCGACTTTTGAAAAGCTGAAAGCTGCACTGTCTTTTACGATCTTCCGCTTAGCAGCATAAAGTTGTATGCTGATACTTCGCTTTGCTTATTCTGAAGAATAAAATTCCCGAAAGCTGCCATCTAAAAGCTTGTAACAACCGTGTTCACTTCCATGTGGCATAGTTCAATACAGTATTTAAATCGGTGCGCTGCAGTCCTATGAAAAATATTTTTTGCGCTGCGTATCATCCCGGCGTCGTACAACATACATTCGATACTCTCTGTGCCCTTTACACGTCTGATTTATATCTATTAATATTTGTTCAGAGCTTCGTAATGCGCTTGGATAGCACTCCCCGTAAGGCAACTCAGGTTAGCGCTTCTTCATAGAACACGGCAATAGCGCAAAATTAGTAGAAAGTGGCGGAAACTCCATTACCCGCACTGTCCGATAAGGCGCTTCTTTTTCGTATTTCCGCTTCCCGATACACTCTCCTTAGCGTGGCGTCGATGACTTCATGCCCCTTGCTGGCCCACGAAATGAAGAAGGCAGACAGACACCTGAGAAAGAGGTCGATATAGTAAATGGAGAATAAATGCCTGTAAAAAGAAAATCTAAATACAACCATGACAAAGAACTACCACTAAGGTGTGGCTTTCCTGAGCAGTGGCTTGTTTGCGGAACCAGTCTCGCCTCTTGTTTTTCACCGCATCCTATTTAGGTTATAATAGATCGGCGTCGCAATAGAAGCTTCGATAGGATCCCCGTGCGATTAATAAGACTCCACTGACGTCAATGGAATAGGCGTCAGGATCGCTTTTATATAAGCACAGCCGGGTGTCTACTGCGGTCGCCAGGTGATCAGTCAACCTTGTCTGCGGGATAGCACAGAACGGAAAGCGGGGCTGTGTATGCTATACGCGCAAATAACGCTCAAGGAGCGATTGCAATAAGCACATCAACGGGGTATACAGTTTTAATGAATCTCAACTAATAATTACGCATGCTACAACGATACGTAAGAAATTGATGTTCAGTGCTACGCTTGCCTTTTTTTCACAGAGAAAGTAATATGATTGTTATGGTTGCTGTTGTGCTTCTGGTTTTGAGAGTGCTTGTAATGATATGAATGAACATTCGATCTAAGCACAAAGCCTATTCGTATGTTTAGCGAATTCTGCGTTTTACATACGGCCTTGCTCCGCTGTGGTGGCGCAGTGGTTAAGATGCCCGACTAATGTGCCGGACAACCCGGATTCGAACCCGACCCCGACGGCTGTGTTTAAATGAAGGCGAAGCGTAAAGCCATCCGTGTGCTGTGCGATGTCAATACACGTTGAAATTCCCAGTTGGTCGAAATTACATAGTAGCCCTCCAATACGGCTCATCCATTCTCGTTTTCCTATTTCACTTCCAGCATCCTCCTTCCCTAAGGCTCGGGTCAGGTGGCCGAAGGAAAAAGTGTAACAGATACTGTGAGTTCCCTTTCCTTGAGAGAAAAACTAACAATAATGTTGTGCTAGGAATTTGAGAGGTTTATTCTGTGTAACTGGACAGAATCTGAGATTTAACTAGACAAATACTTATGCCAGCACGTAAGCAGAAATTAAACACAAAAAGCTGAAATATATCTTTTTCTGATACGCTCCATGACAGAAATAAATCTTTTTAAAGGTATTGATCTTACATAGAAACAAAGCTAAGTAGCTCTCTTTACACCTGGCAGGCATAACCAAATTATTAATTTCAGAACATTTCAAAAGAAAAAAAGAAAGCTAGAACCACAAAATTTGCGCCCTTATTTGTAGCCAGCCGCATGTCTCCTGGGATGCATTTTTCCCTCGCAACCAAATGCCGTTTCGAGGATAAGGAATATTGTGAAAATTGCTCTTTGCTGGTGGATACTATACAGATTTGAGCACAATCAACGAATGAGCGCTGGAAGCGGTCCAGCCAGCTGTGCAACTATATTGTCTTTATGTTTCAGATGAAAAACGCCATCTGTAAACAAAATAGAGAGGTAATGGCGGAGAAGTAGAGGTCTTGAACTCACTTTCCTTCATTTTACGGATCCTGTTACTCTTTCGTTTGCATTTAATGACTAATGTGTTTAATGAATCCTTCTTAATTTACATTATCGTCCGGTGAAGATATCAATCAACGGATGTGATCATTATCAGACCACAGGGTTCACGTTGAGTGTCGCTTTTTCGTTGCTGTGGGACAAAAAAAAAATACAAACTCGGAGCAACCGTCCTGCTTTAGAGTGCTGTTACATTGTGAGGAAAGAAGCGTCAGAATGCATGGAAAAAAACCAACAGAGCTAAGAAAAACCGGATATCAGGGCATTACAGTGAGGAGACTTTTCTAAGCCTTGCAAGCCCCTGCGAGATCAAATATTTCTGCTTTTTACCATCGTGAGAATGACGCTCTTTCATGGTTAGCTCTCCTATGGCGAAACAGGAGTCTTTTTTTCTAAAACTACGTGACGGCACCTTCATCCCTAATCTATATAGAAGTCATGCGAGAGCACCATACGACGACCAAAAGAAAATGTCTGCCATTTCGCACATTCGGTGCTGTTTTTGAAGCCTCAATCGATAACTGCTCGGGGGCAAGCAGTCCACTGTGCGTGCTCACAAAAACATGGTACCATGCTATTTCATTTTTCCTCGATTTATTCTGAAGCCCGGAAACTAAAAACGAAGCAAACACTTTTGTTTCCTTCAAGACCCTGCGGGCAGCGTGGTAGTACTAACATCTACTAATATTACTTCCAAGCAAAATTATCAAATTTACAACCCGAACAGCGACTTTAAAATGCAAGACACTTCTCCTATATTTCACGTAGTAATAGATACCACGTTTAGATGTATACATGATATAAGCTTAAAGGATAATCAAGTTGATTTTCAGAGTGTTACGCTAGACCGATACAAGATCCCATCCGTTCAATTAAACTTCTTGAACTGGGTTTACTCTAACCTCCATTTATCCCACTTATCCTCCATGACGTATGAGTATCGTGCCAAGTTCACCTTTCAAAGGACTAAGGTTCAATTCCGCCACTTAACAAGAAAAATTTTGTAATAGGCGAAATTGCTTAGATCACGTTACGACTGTCTGCCGTGGCGGGGCGCCACTGACCGTTTAGACAGTTAAGGTGCAGTCACTCTTCCTGAAGCTCCGGGGTTTAGCGATATCAGTGGCCGGATGAATAAACTGGCGGTGGAAGCTGGCAAAAAACGACTGGAAGACTGATGGCTTGAAAGGAGAAAAGTGACATAATGGTAGTAATGTGGAATGAAAAATTCAATAAATAGAATAATGGTATAGTTAACCAATCTAACACAATAATTAAGATCTGGGGAGAAAAATGAGCATGATAGCTACTGTTACTACCCCGTTTCAAAGGGGACGCTCCTATATTCCTTTCATCCATCCACAAAAAAATACGAATGAACGTGTAGAAGGGTTTCGCCGCACAGGACCTGTAAATCAGTCATTTTAAATAAAGTTTAGTATATTATTGTTGATTTAATTCTAAACAACGCCGCAGCAACATTGCAAAAAGATTTCTTCTAAGAAATGCAAGCCCAACGTACTGATGCACCACGAAATGTTTAAACTCCCCCCTTTTGCTGTCTGAACGAATATATTAATTCTTGCAGACCCATCAATTTTCTATGTGGAACCACTGTGCGCTCTTCTATCCCATCTCAAAATCTACATTCAAAAACGTCAATGCAAGAATAATGGCGAAAATCAATTTTTCGCAAGCCCTTGTTTGCAATGCATTTGAGAACTCTCATATTATGCAGTTCGTACACTGCAAGGCTCAGATATTACATTGATGGTTCTCTTTTGTTTAAAAAAAACGAGCTGCCCGGTACAAAATGTCTTTACTGAAAGCAGTGCAACCAGAGTGCATTGCAGCGAGGAAATTCCTTTTTTAAATACCTATTGAGTTTGCGTCGTCACTTTAGCCGAGGTTGTCGAACCGGCGCAGCAAGGAGAGGTATAGTATATGATTAGCGCTAGGTTAACATCGTTATACTTCGCTGCCTTGATATGGTTTCATTTGCATAACAAAAGATTTTGTTTCGTTGTTGGTAGTGTTTTAAATATATTTTACTCTCCAAACAATTGTCATTCTTCTCGGCAAGAAATAAAACGTAGAATGATAATACTATGAATTTACTCTGTAGATGCTGGCAGCCGGTCGGAGTCTCATAACCCCCCATCTCTCATTTCAGTTCCTAATCATGGCAGCACGGCTTAACACGCGTTCCTCTCCTCCCAAAGCTCACAATTCCGTAACCGTAACGCAGTGGAACTGCAGAGGCTTTAAGGCTCGGCAGAAATGCGCGAACCTGCGTTTCTACCTCGAATAATTTGAGGCTTTGCCCACCGTAGTCGCCCTCCAAGAGCCGGGAGCGGCAGCCAAGTTGACTAATTACGCGACATTCCAGCATGACCCTTTGTCGTGTCTCCTCGTGCACAAATCATACACAGCCACCTAAATTGACCTCGATCTCAACACACCCTATTCATAGATGATGGTGAGGATCCTCCCTCTTAGGCGATCGGATACTCACTCCCCTGCACGTGATTAACGTATACTGCTCCCCGAAACTGAAGCGAGTGATCTTCGCGGGCCTCTTTAGCCGTGCGCTTAAAGAGGTGGGTCGTGATCCCCTGCTCATTGTGGGTGACTTCAACGCCCCTGGCCAGCTATGGGGCTATCGTAAGGAGGAAGTGCGTGGACGTATGCTGGCAGAACTGGCGTCCACATTGGGCCTCACCCTCCACACCGACCCAGCATTTCCCACCCGCGCAAGCAACTCGGTGACCCGAGACACATGCTCGGACCTCACCTTCACTCGCAACATAAGACACGCAGACTGGATCAATACTGAGGAGACCCTCGGTAGCGACCACTGTATCCTCAACACAACCGTTTATACACGCCCCTTGAAGCGCCCCACAACGAAAGCCTGCCTCCCTGATTAGACTACCTTTCGCCAAAATTTCCCAACAGGAACTAACACGAACATCACAGAACAGGGATACACGACCTGGTCCCAATAAGTCATGGCACACCTTCACTCCCATGAGAAAAAAACAGCTCACAGAGGTAGTTACGGACGTGGACAGCCACCTCCTGCATCTCTGGGAAGCACGCCGTGGCCTCGCGCGCCGCTGGAAGCGTATGAAACACAACAAGAAGCTCAAAGCTCGCATTGCGGATCTCGCCTGGCAGGCAGCAGAGTACGCGGCCCAACTCGCGGACTCTAACTGGGTGGACCGTTGCAACACGGCGGCGAGGCAAATGTCGAGCCGCAACACGTGGAGGCTCTTCCGAGCCCTCATCAATCCAACACAGACACGCACGGAAACGCAAAAACACCTACACAAAGCTACGCACTCATTCCAAGGAAACACAATGCAGCTGGCAGTGGCGCTATGCGATCGCTACCTATGCACAATTCAGGACCCCACGGATTGGTCTATTCCTATGCAGGTATGGAAAACTCGGAGTTGGATAACCTATTCCGGCTCCATGATCTGCGGGCCAGTCTGGCCAAAATGAAGAAGGGCACTGCGCCAGGCAGGGACAAGGTCACCGTCAAACTTCTGGCGAACCTCCCTGACACGGTGCACCAGTGCCTTCTTTATTATATCAATGCAATCTGGACAGGGGAAAGCCCCCTTCCCATTGAATGGAAGACGGCTCTCGTCACCTTTATTCCCAAAGCTGGGAAACCAGTCGACACGGACAACCTCAGACCCATCTCTCTCACCTCGTGTGTGGGTAAATTGATAGAGATGATGGTGCGGGATCGGCTGTCTGAGTACCTTGAACAAAACAAAATTTTCGCGGACACCATGTTCGGATTTCGCCCAGACAAATCCGCACAGGATGTCCTGCTCCAACTCGACCGCGAAATACTGAACCCCATTATATGAACAAGAAACGACAAAATCGTCCTCGCCCTGGATCTCAAAGGGGCGTTCGACAACGTAACACACGAGGTCATACTCACGCACTTGAGTCCAACGCACTGTAGCACGAACACTTTCAACTACATCAAACAATTTCTCACAGATAGACTGTCTTATATCCGAATACAGGATCAAGAACACGGACCTTTTTTGCTCGGCACGAAGGGCACTCTGTAAGGCGCAGTGCTGTCCCCTCTGATATTCAACGTTGCAATGATGCGCTTACCTGCTCTGTTGGGTGCGGTCGAAGGGGTGCAGCACGCACTGTACGCCGACGACATCCCCCTTTGGGCCACGCAAGGGCGTCTGGGTGACCTGGAGACCAGATTGCAAACGGCTGCTAGCATAGTGGACCCCTATGCCCGCGGCTCTGGTCTCCAATGCTCACTGCAGAAATCTGAATTCGTGCATCTGCGCACGTCGCGCTCATGCTCAACTCAAATCAATCTCACCTTGCAAAGCGGTCCCATTCAAGAATCTAAGGAAATCAGAGTTCTTGGGCTCTCTATACACAACCAGAGACGATGCGACACAATACTCGCCAAGCTCCGGCAGGTGGCGGACCAGGTGGGCCGCATGGTCCGCCGGGTTTCCAACAAGCGCGGTGGCTTACGATACAAGGACGCCTTGCGGCTGGCGAACGCATTCGTGACCAGTCGAATCTTGTACTCGACTTCCTACCTCCACATGCGGAAACAGGAGGAGGATACTCTCAGAGTTATCCTCCGTAAAATAATGAAACGAGCACTGGACCTCCCGGTCTCCACCTCTACCAGCCGTCTCATGGCGCTGGGTGTGGTGAATACTTTCAAGGAGCTTCGGGAGGCCCACCTCACCAATCAGTACACGCGCCTAACAAAGACAGAGTCAGGTCGCCGTCTTCTTGCCCGACTTCACATCCACACACCCAACTCACAGAGGAGAGATGTCGCATTTCCGAAAAATGGAGAAGCGCCCTCCATGTGCGGCCTCTACCCGCCAATATATCCAAAGAGGACAATAATGGTCGGCGCCTGGCGCGGGCGGAAGCCTTGGACCGCCATTATGGAAGCAAACTAGGAGTTTTCTATGTGGACGTCTCCGGCCCAAACCCTAGGGCTTGGTACACAGTTGCGGTCATCCACAAGGGCAAAACAGTAGATGGCCTTACGTTTAAGGCCCAGTCACCAACCCACGCAGAAGAGGTTGCCATCGCCCTCGCAGCCTCTGACTCCTCCTCCAAATACATCATGACCAACTCGCGATGGGTTTGTCGGAACGTCCAGCAAGGGTGGACTGCTCCCCTAGCTTACCGCATATACCAAAATTGCAGTCGAGATTCGGATCCCGCTTACCTATCTCTCGTTTGGGCTCCAGGTCACCAAGGTCTCCAAGGGAATGAGGCAGTCGACGCCGCCGCCCGCGCTCTCTCTCTCCGGGCATTTCCCACGGGACCCGACGCAGACCAGGATTTTGATTTCTGCCCAGTTTATAAATTTAAAGAAATATGTGAACACTACAATCTACGCACCAAACTCATCCCACCCCGTGCAAAGGGCTGGGGAAGGCTAACGAGCGGGTGCTCCTGCGCCTGCTCACCAATACAATGTTGTGCCCGGCTACTCTAAAACATTTTGATCCGCAATTCGACGGGCTGTGCTCGCACTTTGGGGAGGTGTCTGACACCTACCACATGGTGTGGGCCTGCAAGAAAAACCGATCTTCGCCCCCTATCCCCAACCCCACCCGAGAGAACTGGGAGGCGACCCTGTCCAGCTGCTGCCCCTTAGAGGCCCAAAAGGACTTAACTCAGCGTGCCCGGGCTGCGGCAAACGCCAATGGAGTGCCTGTCTAGGCATCCCACCTAGTGTATATACCTCTATGTAATATAATAATTGTTTTGACCGCCCATCACCACCACCTTCATCTAGCTGAACTTTGGAGTGCCTGAAGCGCGATAGAAATATTTGACGTTCTGGTTCGCAAATCCCGTTTCAGAACCCAGCACCCATTTTTTTTCCTTTAATCGCCATGCCTACGTGTGAAGTTATGACACGATTCCTCTCGAATAATAAAATTTTCCTGACATTTCGATGCTTCTTTTCGTACCGAATGGGCCTTTTAAAGTTTTAAAGTTTAAAGTTTAAAGTTTTAAAGTATAAAATGTGGTACAAGGAATGCATACATGCACATGTTAAGCTGGGCAGTCAAGTAAAAACGATCCGTGCTCAGAATCGTAGTTAACTAGTTTTTATATGCAGCGGCGTTGTCGGTGAATTCCATGACGTTTTTACGAACAGTGTTTGAGAAAAAAATATTGGCTATTTTTTATTCGCTCCTTGTGTAATGGATGAAAACGAGCAGACTGAATGGCTTACGTGATTCTGGATCGTCGGAAAAAAGTATATTGCGCAGTTTTAAAAATAAAAAAAATTAATTTAGTTTTTGAAAACTACAAACCACTAGTCGTAGTTGTGTTGCAGAAACGTTTCTATTATAGAACATTTTAGTAGAGCACAGAGTACTTTAATAAAGGCTGCGTCGAACAATTAGGTAACAACAACAAAACGCAAAACAAATTTGAAAATTCAACTTTCGCTTTATAGCCATGGCCGATCAAGTTTTGAGGACTCTCGGATTATTTAACGGTGATATAGTTGGATGGAAATACTCAAATTAATATTGGAAATTATTTTCTGAGGCTGACACTGCCATGAACAGAAAACACTTCGTTCCCGCAATGTAACAGTGTGCGAGGTAGTGCTGTTAAATATTTTCACTTCTTTTCTTTGAAACCACAAACTCTAGCCCATCCATTGACCATACAGGGTATAAAGCACAGCCTAATTTTATTACTCTATGGCCAACATCTAAGACTTGCTTCATTTTCGATACCGTCATGCCACATTAAAAAACGATTAATTGCGGGAATTTCGCCGCACATGAAAAACAAACAAGGTGCATACTATCAAGCCGAGGTGGTTTAATATAAATGTGTTGCTTCATAACCGCGACAGAAAAAAAAACGAAAATAGGAAGCCTCTTGCACGCACCGATTCATTAATTTTCTCTCCCCGGAGAAGTTTGCTTTCTTACCTTACAGGTGTAGAAGGAATGTACCACTTCCGTTCGGGCTTCAAGCTAAGCAGGGAGAAGAGTGAATAATGTTGCGAGTGCGCATGATGCATCCATCCCTCGTCAGAAACCAAGAAACAGCGAAGATAAAATAGCCTAAATCACCTGTCGTCCCTTAAAAATGAAACATGTTGTCCTCGGAGCGTTGTAATGTTTAAAGCTGTTTTATAATCCTGGAGCCAACTATTTTAAGAACTATCCAGTCTCAGAAAATAATAAGATCTAAGGTTCTTGCTTCGAATGTTGCCCATGAGGAGCTTTTCTCAAACGGTATGGTGTTAATTATAGACAGGAGATTGTCTTCTGGCTTTAGTGTATAACATCGTGCTCAGATATCATCGTTCACATACAATATACCTCTTCCTGTTTGCAAACAATGTGACGTTAAAGATGTACATAACGAGGGGGACGCGCTGAAGGAAAACCGGCTTAGTAGGCGAAAGCTTCCTTTTCAGCCAGCTCTCCCTGCGGAAAGGGGCGCAGGTTTTGCTTCCAATCGCTTGTTAAGCATATTCAGATGCGGCACAATATGCAGCACTTCCTAGTACAGTACAGTAGTACAGTACAGTAGTACAGTACCATTAGTAATTTGCATCTTGACAAAGATCATAGTCTCGGCAAGCATGCAATTATTTTTGTTCCATGCACTTACATGGCCGATTGAGGACGACCTGTAGTCCTACCAAACGCTTGAAACCTATACGATTTAAGCATGCAGGAAACAGGATCAATGCAGGCATATTACAGGCATCGATTTGGTTTTATTGTTTTTTAATGTTCACAAAAGCAACTGCTGAGCCCCACGATGAGTGTGCAGTTGTGAGCGATAACAGCAGCGCAGGCGCGAGCTTCGTGCTCGGCTGGGTGATTTCCCTCCCAAGTACAGCCATTGTTTGTGCGGTGTTCAGCCGGACAAAAAATATCTTATTTCTACCTAATAGTCTGTGAGTGTGCTGACAAATATTATTTTCTCCTAGTCGTGTAATGCAGCCACCTGAACTTTGTTTCAAGGAAGAGGGAATTTTCCCCGCTGATAGCACTACCACACTAATGAATCCCTCGGAAGTGAAATAGCGAAGCGCGTTTCGTAACGCTTAATAATATTCATGCAATGCATACAAATATTCATAACTGTATACTCAAATGATTTATGCAAATCCATTTTTAGATTGGCACACTATAGCCTTTGAACGCGCTATAATACGATTGCGTCCAATGATGCGGCTGAATTTGAGCGATCATGCCGCTGTCATCACATTGTAATGGAAGCCGTCTTGTGAGAGAGCTAGCTCCTTAACCATAGCCTGCTGAATTGGAATAAATGCAATGCCAAGAAAAAAATCTATAAAAGCGCTGCCATTGATCGCATGTCGTTCGGGCCTTTTATAGCGCGATAGGTTAGCTTTCAGTACGATTCGCTCAGAAGGGCAATAAAGAAAAGTGATAAGTGCTTGTTCGTTCTGCAGAAATATGTGAACGGATCAGTATACCAGAACAATGTGCTTACTGTCAAGTACAAAATCGAGGCCTGCCAGCGCATGACGTTTGTCGCTTCAATCTTCGCACAACTTAAAAACACTTTTGGGGCGCATCTACAACGGAAGAAACGGTAATCTTCGATCGACTGTGCCATCACACAACGCGAGATCTTGACAGAATTGTGAAAAACACAGCGAGTTGTCACCCTACGAGACCAAATACTCCGCACCACGCCACAAGCAGCGGAATGTTTTGCCCACGTGGCGGCCCTCCTCCCCTCTCCACCGATACTTCATTCGATACGTTGTTCTATACATCATTACGACAGCCCATCTTCGGTAACGCCACAACCTGTCCACCTCTGCGACACACGTGCTTATTACTAGCTACAAAATGCTCATTTAGCAATTACACCTTCCCTTACAAATAAATGGGAGGAGACGCATTTTGGGCTAACTATTTGAAAAGACGATATGCTTAGGCTAGAAAGCGGATTACTTTGATAGAAGGCACCTTGTATTTTACATCAACGTCTAAAAAGCGCACAGTTTCCGGTTCGACAGCGTTGGCAAATCAGATATGGTAACAAGAAGAAAAGAGATTCAAATTAGAGTGCCTACATTTTCTTTACGTGAGAACAGCGACGTGTTGATCCACCAGCTTGATCTTCAAATCATTAGAGTTCGCAGGAATAAGAAACTTTTGTATGCTGTGCGAGCGCTAGATTTTAAGGTTGACCACCCTTTCAATAGCCGTGACTTCCATCGGGTGTCGCTTAACTCGGTATTTTTGGTTGACAAAATAACTTCTTTGTAATAAAATACTCAATTAATGATGCAGGTGTTGACAGCTAGAGCAGCATATGTGTAAAAGACATGTCGACCAGTTATAATAAAGATGGTTCTAGTCAGTAAACATGGACGCCTTCTGGCCGGCCAGAATTCGCGGTACGCCATGAGATAGTTTGCGCCGCTTCGCCCAGACGGCACTGCGTATTTGCAGTCCAGGTCAGCTCCAAATTCATCTAAACTTCGGATAGCGATGTAGCGGCGGCCTCTCTTGGCGGCGGTACGAACTATTTTCTTACCTCGCCGGGTAACGCAGTGATGGCGCTGGCAGTACTGTAGTATGCAACGCCTAAGAGCGGAAAAACGTAGAATACGTTACGCTTGGTCTTCTTAGGCAGATTTTTTGATACTGCAATTGCAAGGCTAGAGAGAGAAAGCACCTTATCATTCCTATTGTTCATTTATTTAAGGCCTTAAGACGATTTTGGTAAAACAGAAACAATCAAATTCCACTGCAATGGTATAAACGTACGCTAATGCGAATCTTGACTACCCGTTGGATGATGAAAAATGGCTGCATAGCCCATAGAATTTACTCACTGTGCGTGGTGGTGCGTACTGACAAGCGTATTGGAATGTGAGGCTATGGAGGGTGTGCAGACACGTTGGTAGTATTCTTTGTATTGTGTCTGAATTCTCAGCGTTAAAGTATTTGTTTTTTACATGCCACCACCTCATGTGTTATTCTTACCTGTAGTTCCTCCCACCTCACACATAGAAAGGAGTGATCAGATCAGATAAGCGAACT
>JAJIZL010021435.1:430845-473009 GCA_023969395.1 Amblyomma maculatum
TACATACATACATACATACATACATACATACATACATACATACATACCCAGAATGCATGAGTATCTTACGCGCACCCTAAGTTGAACCAACTTCCTCAAGCATGTTAAGCTTAGTTCTTGAAACCGTAACACGAGATAACTAACAGACTTTCTGGAACATTATCACAACGCTCATGCCTATTCCATAACCTCATAACGGAGCCAATTGGAGCATCTGCTTAGGTTCAATATTTTGGAGAAAGCTCAGGGGTCCGAGTAGTTGAGATCACTAAACCCTGAATGTCCAGCATCTGGACAGCTTTGTTGCAGCTGCAAAAGTAACACGTACAGCGGCCGCAGTTGCAAAAGCAAGATTTGGTTATTGCCTCTTCCAAGAGAATGAACAAAAAATAGTATGGTTCTCACAGCAAAACCGAATATCGATACCTATTTCGGCGGCAGTTGTTTATAGAGTAGCTCAGTTTATTCTTCGAGGATTCCTGGTGTGAAGGAATAAACATATGAAAAATTTATTCATAAATAGCCCGCGTTTTATAAACCCAAGATCTACACAAACTTTGTTAAAGAGCATGGTCGCGGGGTAACGAGTGTATATTGTCCAGATAACCTTACAAAGGCAAGCAGCATAACATGCAGACCTTATTTTATTCAAGTGCATGTCACAGCCAGTGGAACGTTGAAGTGCATAAAAACCAACAATATTTCAAGCGCTGACATGTTATACTCTGCTCACATCTGTTTGCGCAATACTGGAGCTAATAGCGCCACTTGTCCCCATCATAAGGCAGTGTAATATTAAACAGGGATGGTTCTTCAGAGGTCCAATTTCGGCCAGTCGAAACAAAAGCTACGCTTTGGCAACACGCATTGTAGCACAGGTATGGGCTCAAAAATGGTTTCTGAGAATTCACATTTTGTAGTCAGATAATTCAACTGCCAACAAAATTTTTGAATTCTCGTTTTCGTAGCCGCAGAAAGCGATATCACATATAAGCAGTCACCTGATGCATTTCAGTTGCCAAGCTATAGTTTACGGGACGAATAACAACTTGACATGGCTTGCGATGCCCACTCGGAGGATTATTTTGGCACCCTTCCGCTTCATGTTTAAGCTTAGAGCGAGCATTTTTTTCCAGCCCTCCGTTACATCGGCTCTCTAGCAGGACCTTTCAGCATGGAAGGACAGATATATAGTCACACCTTATACAGCAGCGTAGGTCCGGTGTCATAGGCGAAAAAGGTTCGCACGGTGTTCCTTTCGAGGTAGCGCCAAAAGTGTGTTCGCGCTGTGGTGTCGAAGTAGTAGCTGGTTCTCCTATCCTCCACAGGGTACTTCCCGGCACTGTTTTTGGTAGTAAACTGCATGTGTAACAGTGAAAGAGCAATATCGTAATTCAGAATCCTTCGACTTACAACAGAATAAAGGACAGTTAATGGTTCGTATGTTTTTATGGCTGAAATTCTAAGCTCAAGAAGAAACTTTTTAATAGCAATGTACTGAAAGAAAATGTAATCTAGTGCGAATAACATTCGCAAATAAAGGCATGCTGTTTAGAAGCTATCTCATTAATTTGAGCATTCGTCTACAGATTACGTAATGTTTAGAGGGTCAACAGCGATGTGTTTATTAATAAACAGTGGGCATAATTGTTACACATTTCTTTCCTAACTCGAAAATATTGACACTTTCTGAGGTTGCTTAGTAAGCACGGTTTTAACCGAACACTGTCAATAACTTCCAAGAACTTATGCGCAGAGACGTAAAACACCTCTTTTGCTTTTTGTTTTTGTTTTTTTGTCGTGAAGGGGTAGCCGACTTTATGAGGTAGCATGTTTGAAGGTCACTGGCATTAACTAAATACTTCTGAATGAATCAGAGCCTCAGCACTTAAACATACGCTAGTCAAAATTTACAACAGAACAATGCCTAGGTACTTCAAGCTATGACCCTGTTTAGAGCTACTGCTGAATCAAACTGAGTTATTTTTCATATTATTCCCTGAACACCTTTCTATTCCTCACAGTCAATAAAAAAAAAAAAAACCTAAAGGAGAATAGGTGTAGCTTTTGATTTTGTGCTAGGACGAAGAATGACCTGCTTGCTCGATGTAGCTGACGTCGTATATAACTAACCGTCATGAATATGCATGATGGGTTTATTGATTTTAAAGCATCAGCACCTTTGCAAGTTTGTTGAAAACTTGAGAAATGATCGCCATTTTCAATTTTTGCAAATATCCGCAAATAGTCTTTTGAGTAAATTAAAATCAGGCATAAACGGGAGGCTTAATATAATGGATCTCATGAAAACGAACACTGTTGTAACTGGTCGCTTAAGCTGCCAGTAGCGCACGTACTAATCATTTTGTTTTATAGCTGTATGGTTACAAACATTTCTTCAAATAAATCGTTGCTTTCATAGCAAGAAATAAGGTAATTAGAGGAAGTAGAGTGACTTCAAATTGTTCGCAAAGTCCTATTGATGCACAGAGATATATAGACATCGTTTATTAGTCCAAATGGCCTCATATATTTTACAGCCCTGATGCAACATTGGAGGCTACAGCAACACTAGGTAAGAGCAGACTCCTTGAGCAAACTCCCGTTAGTTCGATAATTACTTAAAAACATAACCATTCTTGAAACATTCATTTTAAGAACTTATTGCATTTTTACTACTAAAGATATAACTCCAATTAGTATGCCTCAGATAAAATGTCTTAGAAACAATTGATAGCAGGTGTACTAGGCACACTGGTACCTGACAGACGGCTTAACTCAGAACGGCACTGCCCGCGAGCGGGACCCGCATTGATCCCTCAAGCTTGGCGCTTCGCCCAAATTCCAAGCGAAACTCACGCAAGCATTGGCTACTGATGCTGCGGCTGCAAGAGAAGCTGGCTTTGAAACGAAACTGACACTGAACCGTTAGCGCCTGTTTGGTTTTCAGGCGATCCCAGCAAGTGACGAAATCTGTCAGTAGAAAGAACTGCGTAATACCCGTTACGTTGGTGGAAAAATAAAGTTGTTATCCCGTTCCATCACATTAGTGTCGAGCCGACTGATAACAATAATTGGTTAGCAGGAAGGTGAAGGCACTTGTTTCTGTGGACACCTGAACCGCGCCGTAAGGGAAGGGATGAAGATGGGAGTAAAAGTGGAAAGAGAGAAAGAGGAGTCATAGTGGAGGGCTACGGAGTAATTTAGACCACCTGGGAATCTTTAACGTGCGCTGACATCGCTACAGTGACATCGCACAGCACACGGACGCGTCTGCGTTTCGCCTCCACAGAAACGCCGCCGCCGCGGTCGGGATCGAACACGGGTACTCCGGCACAGTAGTAAGCGTCTTACCACTGCACCACCCCGGCGGGGAGAGCCGACTATCATACTTACGTTTGTGAAACTTGTAACGAGCGCTATATTATTTTATTTTATTACGTTACCGCTGACATCAGGTAGGATGTCAGCGGCAACATGATGAACATGATTTATTCTTTTTCCATAAACTTCAGTTGTGAGGCATCGCCTGTCCTGTTTGCTTTTTGCTCTTCGTCCTCGTCTTTAGCGATGTTTATTCATCATGCCACCATACCAAATAGCCCAGATGTCTCTTCTATTTCAGTAGTAACCCTAACATATACAAGGGGGTAAAATAACTGTAAAGCCAGTTATATTTGTATTTGTATCATTTGGAACCGTAAAAAATACCCTGTACAAGGCGTATTTCAACGAGAACTCGAATATTGCTAAAATGGCCGGAATTCGAAACACATTATTCCAGGATACGGCTCTCGAAAGCGGTTGAGAAAATTTACTACAATTTGATTCTTATTAATAAACCGTTTGTTTAAAGTCACTCAATAACGTTTTTATTTAGCGCAGTTTGGTGGTTACGCCGCATGGGAAGTTCGAAGCCGGGAACAAGCGTTCCCATATAAGCTTTTGAAGCAAAGAAAAATGTTCTAAAGCCTTGTAGCGTGTAGAAATCATACGCTTTGTTTTTTCCTCCTCCTCCTTGCGAAACTGGGAGCGAGATTATCTTTCGGTAAATCGGCACAGACGCGACGTCTGGTCATGATGTGGAGTAATTCCATTCTTTCAACGGTACTGCCCCTGCCACTTCTTTATCCTCATTGGTTGTCTCTCATTGAGTTAAACAGCGATTATTGATTAGAGCTGTCTCTAAACGCACCCTAAAGGTAAAAATACATTTACTGAAGGCTTGCAGTTAATTGCATAGTTTAGTCGTTGCCATATCGTCACCTCCCGGCTTTATTCACGACTGGTTCAGAATGAGAAACATTTCATAATGCTACCTAAAATCTTGATTTAATTATTGGGGTTTAACGTCCCAAAGTGACTCAGGCTATGAGAGACGCCGTAGTGAAGGATTTTGGCAATTCCGACCACCTGGGGTCGGAACTCTCCATTTATGTTGAAATTGAAACTGCCTATATTATGGCGAGACTATTACGGATGTCTTGGGAACTCACCCGCAGTCGACTGTAGCGTTGGACATTCTCAGTGGCGCGCATCGGCTGAATAAAGTCGATTGTGTTGACACCGCCGTACGCGTAGTTAATAGCTGAAGTGACGGAGAAACACAGCCTGTCCCGGCCCAGCACCTGCTTCCAATGTGGAAACTCCTTCAAGATGTCCAACTGGCGAAAAATGCAATGGCAAGACATGCAAGTTTTTAGATCATGGCGGAGGCAGCGGCGATAAATATCATGCTCACGTGATGGCTTGAGCAAGTAGGGCATTCCCAAGAGGGTGTTTCACTCACCCCCGCGTCACCGGAGTGTTATCAGCTAGGACTTCACTTGGTCAACGAGCGTCAAACATGCTGTGATATTTTTGCTTGTTTTTTTGAACGCGCTGTTCATCGCCTTTGGCACAAGGCATTGTTACTACGACAGGGAGGGGGTGCGACGAAATTTTCAAAACTGCTAGGCGCGAGCAGATGTCTCCACAGCAGCGTAATCACACGTGATAGCCCAGTTGGTTCGTTGAAGCTTCGAATCAAACTACGCGAGGAAGACGAGACCGAAAGGCACATGTAAAGTTACGGACACTGCGCCTCCTCTATTGTTACATGCGATTTTTTGGATCATCTCATTCGCCCTGTTCTGTTTGAAATATGGCATGCTGTCCAAAAGCTTTGCGATTATTCCTTCAGTATGACTACGCGTAGCACCGGTGTGTTTGCGTTTAATGATTGCTCACTGCTGTGGCAGCATTGCGTGCGCACGAGTTTTCTTTTGTTGGCATGGGCTTCTCACCTCAGCTTTGACGTCTTTCCAGCCTTCCTGTCTGTGCTATCAGCCGGTACATTAAACTGCTTTCGTTGCCATTTGTGCGTACTTTCCTGCCTCTCAAAACTATGTTGCAATCTTCGTTCAATTGACTTTCTTCGCATATTACACACAGCCAACTCATCACAGCGAGGTAACTGGATTTCCGTATAGAGCGAGCACTTTCCTCTGTGAGCCGTAACAGTAGGTACATTCTGGTGTCTCCACTTGGGGCTACTGCACGTCAATGGACTCGAAGTATAGAGCGGACGTTCATGCATACTTTTGCATTGGATATCGAAGAAGGAGAACACTCGTCGCCAAACAGCTGAACGCCACGCAACCGTGAGCATAGCGGATAAAATTCGCTAAATAAAGGAACCTCTGTAAGGTAGCGCATCTCGCCACTACAGTTAACTGAAAGCAAAGAGAACTAATTTAGTAGGCAGCTTCGGGTTGTCGCCAAAGTACGTATACGTTAGGTTCCCTGTTTATGAGGACCAATCGGGAAGCGCACGCTTTTCCCTCGCCGTGCTCCCGCTGAACTGAGCGTGTTGGGTAGTGAAAAAAGAAAGACCTCTAGCGCTAGGCGCAGCATGCAATGTGCTCGTATGCTGCAAGCCAGAAAAAGGCAGGGCTTCGGGAGTGAAATAACGTGCATATAGGCACCGCTATGTCTCAACAACAGAAGTCCGACACCAGGCGGCGCGGCGAAGCTGCTTTTCTGATACTTGCCGCCTGTTGCGCGCCCCGATTATTTTGTTGTTGGTTATACTCGATTTATTTGTGAAATTTTTACATTCTGGCTCTGAATAGCAGCATTGTAAAATAGCATTAACTCTGAGTCCTCCCCTACAAACTTCAAGTATGTGAGTGGTTTTGTGCCGATAAATCAGAAGCGCGAGGTCGGAAATTTGATTATTTCTATAATCTCTGCGTGCTCCGTCCGTATCTTTTTTGACCTCTATAGGAAAACTTACAGCGCGAAGCTTAGAGCTTGGTCGTCCATACGTGTAAAGTACAGCTGAATGCTCAGTAGCTGAAGTTAATTGCGAAATTGCAAACAGGAAGGCGGAAGAAATCACAGGCTAGCCGCGCGTTATCTTGGGCCGAGCAGTGGCGAGCCACTTTTCTTTCGAACCACAGATAAAGCGCGGCACGCGTGCGATGTGTGCAACTGTAAGTGGCGACAACACGGGGGCGTCACTTTGCGGCGCTCAGTTGCCGCGCGGAGCCCGTTGCGCGCGTCTGGAGAGCTGAGTTTCTGAGCGCTGCAGTTCTCCGCACAATAAAGTTTTCATAAAACTAACGATGGATATCGGGTTTACTTATTATTCTCTACAATTTCTTAAACAGTTAATCAACGAATTTTAGTTAATTATTCCCCTGAAGAGAACATCGGACCCGTTTTATAGAACCCGCCCAGACCCTTGATAACTTCGTGCAACAAAAATAATTTTACCTCTGAATGTCCATTTTTTTTAAATTACTTAAAGTCTTCCTTGTAACATAATGTATTGTGCCATAGTGTATATATTCCTTTTTATTTTTACCTACCCTGTTCTTTCTCTCTATCGCTCACCTCTTTGAATTCCTCCACCACTTCCTTGATATCACTTTATTTCCGCTGTCCCAATCAAGGTGCTTCAGATATCAGATAGCAGACACCGAGGCTGGCGAGCATCTTTTCCTTCCTTTTGTATATAAAAATAACCACTACATCAAAGCAATGTAGCAAGGTTTGCCTCTTTTCCCAAAAAGAATTTTAGCGAGGGTACTTGTCGCGAGTTAATCTTTGTACGTGCCCATTTATATTCCATAGTTTCGCCGCCTATTGGCGTGACAAAGATACGACAGGCGAATTAGTTATCGGTGGCGCGATTCTCTGAAGAACATGCTGATTGTACATACTTAAGAGGGCGTATGCTGAAATTCGGTGAACAACAACAATTGGTTCACAGGAAGTGAAATGTGCAATATCTGTCACACTTGTTTCGGTGGACGCCTGAACTGCGCCGTAAGGGAAGGGAGCAAAGTGGAAGTGAAAGTGGAAAGAGAAAAAGGAGCCGTAGTGGAGAGCTACGGAGTTATTTCGATAGTTGGCGAATTTTAACTTGCTCTGACATCGCACAGCCCATGAAAGCCTGTTCGTTTTGCCTCCATCGAAACGCACCCACTGGCGGAGTAATAAAATTGTGGATATGAGAGGACAGGGATCACCGACAGAGGCTTTTCTCTAGTAGTGCTCTTAGCGTAAAGTGATGACAATGATTTCGCCAGCTTTGGCACATAAGAATTCGCATTTAATTCGACAGTGAAGATGAAAACGTTCTTTGATTCTGAACTTTTCTGCTAGGTTCAGTATTTTGGAAGCCTGTTCAAAATTTGCAGACGCTTTGTGCCCTTTTGGTTAAATGCAGTTGAGTATCCAATCTAAACTGGGCAGCATTTCCTGTTATACCTTACTCGTCCGCTCCTGAATATGTTCTATCCCTGCGTTCTCTGTGCAAGCCCTTACCATACGCCACAGTTCCGCTATATGCCGCGGTATGTTTATCGTCCCTGAGTTCATCTGGATTTTTTTTTTCATCAGCCTGACTATACCCACTGCAGGGCGAAGGCCTCTCCCATATTTCTCCACTTAACCCGGTTCTGTGCTAGCTGCATCCACTTGACCCCTGCGAACTTCTTAATCTCATCCGCCCACCTAACTTTCTGCCGCCGCCTGCTACGCTTTCCTTCCCTCGGAATCCAGGTGGTTACCCTAAGCGACCATCGGTTATCCTCTCTTCGCACTACATGTCCTGCCCATGTCCATTTCTTCATCTTAATGTCCACTAGAACGTCGGTAACTTGAGTTATGTCTCTGACCCACTCTGCACGCTTCCTATCTCTTAATGTTACCCCTACCATTTTTCGTTCCATAGCCCTCTGGGTTGTCCTCAACTTAAGTAGAACTCTCTTGGTTAGCCTCCACGTTTCAGCGCCGAAGGTGAGTACAGGTAAGATGCAATTGTTATATACTTTCCTCTTTAGCGATACCGGTAAGCTGCTAGACATAATCTGCGAGTGCTTGCCAAATGCGCTCCATCCCAATCTTATTCTTCTTGTTATTTCCTTTTCATGGTCCGGATCTCCGGTTACTACCTGTCCTAAGTAGACATATTCGCCTACTACTTCCAGTACTTCGCTACCTAATGTAAACTGCTGTTCCTTCCCGAGGCTGTTGAACATTACCTTAGTCTTCTGCATATTGATTTTCAAGCCTACCTTTTTACTTTTCCTGTCTAGGTCATCAATCATTATTTGTAGTTCATCTCCCGCGTTGCTTAGCAAGGCAATGTCATCAGCAAATCGCAGATTACTGAGGTATTCTCCATCTACCCTTATCCCTAACTGCTCCCATTCCAAGTCTCTGAATACTTCCTCTAAGCAAGCTGTGAATAGTACTGGGGAGATTGTGTCTCCTTGCCGAATACCTTTCTTTATGGGAATTTTGTTACTTTCTTTATGCAGAACTATGGTTGCTGTGCAGCCACTATATATATCTTCCAGCACTTTCACGTACGGCTCGTCTACCCCCTGATTTCGCAATGCCTGCATCACCGCCGAGGTTTCAACTGAGTCAAATGCTTTTTCGTAATCAATGAATGCTATGTATAAGGGCTGGTTATATTCCGAGCATTTTTCTATCACCTGATTGATAGTATGGATATGATCGATAGTAGAGTACCGTTTCCGAAACCCTGCTTGATCCTTTGCTTGATTGAAGTCTAAGGTTGTCCTGATTGTAACAGACAGTAAGCTGATTGGTCTGTAATTTTTAAGGTCCTTAGAGTCCCCTTTCTTATGAATGAGGATAATGTTTGCATTCTTCCATGGTTCCGGTACTGTCGATGACACCAGGCACTGCGTATACAAGGTGGCCAGTTTTTCTAACACGATATCCCCCCCGTCCATCAGAAAATCCGTAGTTATCTGATCCTATCCAGCTGATTTCCCTCTTTTCATAGTTTCTAATGCTTTCTTGACCTCGTCCTTCGTCACTGGTGGAACGTCTGAATGTTTGTCCCTACCGCCAATCTCATTACGGTCCTGACTACTTTGGCTACTGTAGAGATTTGTATAGAACTCCTCAGCTACTTTGACTATCTTATCCATATTCGTGATGACGTTGCCCGCCTTGTCCCTTATCGCATACATCTGGTTTTTGCCTGTGCCCAATTTCTTCTTTACCGCTTTAAGGCTTCCCCCGTTCTTTACAGCATGCTCATTTTTCTCCATGTTATACTTCCTTATATCGGCCACATTGCGCTTATTGATTAGCTTTGATATCTCGGCCAATTCGATCCGGTTTGTTGGATTGGAAGCTTTCATTCTCTGGCGTTTCTTAATCAAATCTTTCGTCTCCTTAGACAGCTTACCGGTATCCTCTCTAACTGTCCTACCGCCTACTTCTACCGCGCACTCAGTAATGATATCTCTGAAATTATTGTTCCTTGCTTCTAAGGTAATGTCGCCATCCTCGGTTAGAGCTGAATACCTATTGTGTAGCGAGATCGTGAACTCTTCTGCCGTCCCCCTCACCGCTAATTCGTTGATGGGTTTCTTTCTTACTAATCTGTTGCGTTCCTTCTTCAGATTTAGGCTAATTCGGGACCTCACCATCCTGTGGTCACTGCATCGCACTTTCCCGATTATCTCTACATCTTGCATAATGGCGGCGGTTGAACACATTATGAAGTCGATTTCATTTTTAGTCTCCCCATTCGGACTTTTCCATGTCCATTTCCGGTTCTTCCGTTTGCTGAAGAAGGTATTCATGATTCGTAAGTTATTGCTCTCTTCAAACAACTAGTAACTCCCCCCTGCTATTCCTAGAACCAATGCCATAGTCACCTACTGCCTTGTCTCCTGCCTGCTTTTTCCCTTCCCTGGATACACTTGTTAAAATCTGTTTGGACTTGAGTACGTGTTTGTCTTCTTATTTTATCTTTGTTCCTTTTTCAGTTGCCAAGCTGGTGGATATTATAGTATGCCTAGACTTGACTAATCAAGGAAGTTCCACCAAATGGTCACCAGTTTTTGAGGAGTTGTGCTCTTCCGGATGTTATGCCCATTGTGGGATTGATTTGGTGGCGGAGTGTGTCCCTGTCTTTGTCGTAACAAACTGACCCGAAGGCTGTCATATGATCGTACCTTGTCTTTCAGCTGCCTTGTTTCAAGGTATTATTGGCATCCTACTACCCTCCCGCCCCTCATGTAGTTCCCTCGTGATTCTTGGGAGATTGTTATATTTGTGAGCTTCTGTGGGAATTG
This sequence comes from Amblyomma maculatum, assembly GCA_023969395.1. NCBI lineage: Eukaryota > Metazoa > Arthropoda > Arachnida > Ixodida > Ixodidae > Amblyomma > Amblyomma maculatum. Next base: position 441,462 of record JAJIZL010021435.1, read on the forward strand.
GCCAGAGCAATGAATGCCTGTATTACACGCAGGGTCAGATGTGTACACCTGATTGGTTGCTGACTGTAAGGTTTATTTAAGACTCGGTGATCGCTATTTTATGATGCCTCTCACCTCCCCTTTCGTTCATTTATGGGCATTAGTTTTCAGGATGTTGATTTTCTGCTCCTCTGACCTTTTCAATATAAGGTACGGAGCGACGTTCGGAATTCAGCTGGTTTGACTTTCACATGGATAAATGTCAGCATCTCTATCTTTTATGCTTTACTGGCTCTCCTTCATATATTTGCGAGGTGTCGATTTAACGAGACAGCCGGATAAACTCTGGCGAGACTGTCAGTACTCACCATTCCACGCGTTTTTGGTCCTGGAGGTAAAAGTGGGTTAGGCGGTGAGGCGTGCATGAAAGAAACAGCATTGCCCCCCGCTCGTTGCCAGAGAATGTTGGGCTCCTCTGTGCTGTTGCTTGTACTTATCCCGACCAAGTCCGCTTCCCTGCACAACACAAAAGCGGAAACCTTCATCGTAGTTGAAAAAAGGTGGCATATCACCAGAATAAGTGACTTCGGTGCTGTGTGCCAAACCCGCTGCTCTGGTACTGGGTGGTTATAAAGCGAATAGCTTTTCATAAGGAGCAGCCGAGTACATTGTAGGAACAAAACAAAAATTGAAAAAGAAGAATAATAATCTATAGGGCTGTATTCACAAGTACAGCAGAAAGTCGATAAGAAGAAAAACGAGCGATCTTTTTGATAAGCGGAAGGTTTTCAAACCATTCAAATGTATTCAAAATTAGGTTTCGCACATTGAAATTTAAATAATAGAAGTGTTATTTTCATCGTTTCTGTTAATTGTGACCAACGTAAAAAACAAATGCGGGTCATTGGAAATACATTTCCTTCGAAAAAAAGGATTACTCCCTTTCGCGTTTCTGTCATCGCCCGCGTTGTTTCTCTTTTTCTTTTTGTTCAGCTTTTGTTTTCAAGCTCCGCTGCTCACCATTCATTTATCAGTTTCGACAAAGCAGTAGAGACGAAAGCAGCGGGCTGCCTGTAGACCGAAATTAACATTTTATGATTTTGCCTTGCACCCACAGAATATAGAAGAACGTGGCTTCGTCTTGAAATTCGAAAAGCATGCCATACTCGTGTCAAAGAAGCGAAAGCCCGTCGCTTTCGTTCGCGTTGAAATTTGAGTCGGAAAAAACCTCTATAAGGCGAACGAAAAAAAAACATTCAGCAATCTCAAGCAGTGACATGTAGCTGCTCAGTGTAGACACACTCTAGGACTGTTTTGCCCCATACTCAACGGGTACCAGAACACAATTTTAGCCACTTTCAGCGTGAAATAACCAAGACTTAGAAAGCTTCAAACCGATATGCCCACTCCAATTTCTCTCCATTGCACAGCTCTCTTGATGATGTTTGGTTAGGTTTGGTTGGTGGGGTTTAACGTCCCAAAGCGACTCAGGCTATGAGAGACGCCGTAGTGGAGTACTCCGGAAATTTCGACCACCTGGGGTTCTTTAACGTGCACTGACATCGCACAGCACACGGGCACCTTGCTTTTCGCCTCCATCTAAAAGCAGCCGGCGAGGCCGGGATCTTTAGAGTAGCTTTTTTATCTCTTTATTTAAAACAAATAGGACGTCCGAACACGTTGCCGATGTTTACCAAGGCTATAAGCGTTTCGTCGTATTTTAGAAGCAGCACACTAAATAAACGCACTGGTATGGGAGGTATTTATTTCTCAGTGAGAAATAGACTTTTGTAGGTCCGCTGCACAGAATTTATTAAGGCGAAAGCATTATTATGACTATATTGGTGCGCGAAAATTCCGAGAGCACTGCAAAGTCTGCAGTGGACGAATTGGAAAGCCTGAACGTTGATGCAGAATACATCGTCAGCTCCTTAAACGCAATCGGTGTTCCCTTGAACGCATAAAAAGTTCACCAGCGTTCTATGATTGGTTTACAGGAACAGAAAGGTGCATTATCTGCCAGTCCCGGGATCTCGCATACACATCTCGCGGGAAAATCTCGCTGGTGCGAAATTTTCTCCAGGAGCATTGAAACGATTTCAACACAAAATGTGAGGCCGCCATACTTGGTGCAGGACAAGTGTCCACGAGAAAGTGTGAGATACAGCGCCTTTCCTTTCAAAGCTAAATACTAATGCAAAAGATAAACAGCTTGTGTAAAGAAATATACAATGATAAATAATAATTATAGCAAATAACAATAACAATAATAATACCTATGATAGTGATGAAATAAGGCAATAATTTAATATAAAAAGAAACAAAAACTAACAATTAAGAAAAATATACAATTGAATATATGGGTGTAAAATCAACATCACCATCAACATCATGAGTCGAATTATACCAACCGCAGGGCGAAGGCCTCTGCCATTTTCCTCCAGTCAACCCGGTTCTGTGCTAGATGCATTCAATTGATTCCTGGGAAACCTATTAACCTGATCCGCCCACCTAACTTTCGGCCGCTGGTGCTACCCTTTCCATCCCTTGGAACCCTACGCAACCATCGGTTATCTCCTCTTCGTACTACATGCCCTGCCCATAATCATTTCTTCTTGATTTCCTCTAGAATGTCATTAGGTCGAGTTATTTGACTAGTGCACTCTGCATGCTTCCTATCTCTTAACGTTACACCTACCGTTTTGTGTTCCATATCCCTCTGCGTTGTCCTCAAAATAAGTGGAGCATAGGTGAGTACCGGTAAGATGCAACTGTTGTATACTTTCCTCTTGAGCTATACCGGTAAGCTGCTAGTCATTGTGTACGAGTACTTGGCAAATAAGCTTCATCCCAATCTTATTCTATTCGTTATGTTATTTCTCTTTCATGACCCGGGTCTGCGGTTACTACCTGGCCTAGGTAGAGATATTCGCCTGCTACTTCCAGTGCATTACTAGCTAACGTGAACTGCTGTTCCTGCCCGAGTTTGTTGAACATTACGTTAGTCTTCTGCATATAGATTTTCCAGCCTACCTTTCTCTTTTTCCTGTCTAGGTCTTCAATCATTCTTTGCAGTTTATATCCTGAGTTACTTAGCAAGGCAAGGCGATGTAAAATAGTATAAAAAAGGAAAAAATAAAAAGCAAAACGTTGTGACAGTACTAATGCCCTCGCGTTTCCCGATGCAATTCCGGTTATGAAATCATTTTTTGTCTCTTTTAAAATGTCAGCACTTACTCAAAGTTTTGTTCCCTTCCGGCCTGTCATGCAGCGCATATGTCGTTATCAAAAAAATTATGTGGCTCTATACTAGATAGCACGACCCGTTGTAGTCGATAAGTAAACTATAGACTATACAACGCATTGATTGTGACCATTGGCAATCATGGTTCTTCAATTATACATTGCTCCTGTCCACTATACTTGGCAAAATCGCAGGCTCGATGGGTTACCTGTTAAACTATCATATCTATTAGAAGAAAAGAATAGGCAAATTGATTAGTATATTTTCCAACACATGTTTATCAGCAGGGTAAAGAGCATCGTTGGCTCTGCCATCATTTCCATAATCGCAGTTGCGTGTTATATAACATCTAATTACCTATGCGCATTATGCGACACCTGAAACCAATGACGCGATAATAAGGAACCAGTCGTAATTAGTCATATAATAATACTAAGTGTCTTCGTGCGATCGCTGCGGTATTAAACTTCCGAATCTGATAAGCAAAGCAAAAAAAGAGAAGAAAGATGCTTTCTTATTATATAACTTAATGAGAATAAAAAACCACCACTTCTGTGAGCTCGCGGAAAACAGGCAGAAGACAAAGGTAAACAATAAAGATCCTAATTAACGGTATTGAATAGCAATGTGCGGTATCCCTCGTATAAGTGGTCAATGCGGCTGCTCAGCGTGGTGTACAAAATTTTTACAGTGATTGATAACGAACAGACAAGACCTCATTGTGTATATTTAAAAACCGTAAACTATTTCACTTCGCACATTATTTCATAACTCGAACAAAATTGGTGATCATAACATATAGCGGTTTCAGCAAATGCTTATAGGAACCAAGAAAACGGAGAAAGCCGTAATATCCCTAGAGCCTTCCAGGATGGGGCCATAATACCCTGAGTTCGGCATGTTAGGATAAATTTTTGTCTTCAATTTCTCAATGCGGAATCAGAGCCATGCTTCGCTCAGGATGAGCTTGGAAGATCAGGTTAATGATATATTCTGCCACACCTGAGTAGGTTGGCTATCATAGTCTCGCTGATGACGTTATTGCCACCAGGCCATATCGCCGCCGTATGAAGGTAGAACCAGCTTCTTTCCAGGGCAGGGCCCCCGTATTCACTGCCTCGGAACACCTGCGTGTAAGATTATTTTCTGTGCAAGTTGAACTGAAACTGCATTGAAAGTGAGTGCGTCAGAAAATAGTGCAAATGGCAGTCCTAAATGCGTTTGTAGAGCTCGCGAATCAAAATAATGTTTGCACTATATAAAATTTGCCGTTATGGGTTCCTCTTGCTACGCATATATCAGTAGATCTGAATAATAAGGAGTGAGGGTAAAGCATTTTAATTTATACCCATCCGATCAAATTTGCAATGTGAGTTCACGTTAAGGATTCCTAGGCAGTCTAAACTACTCCGCAGTCGTCCACAATGGCTCCTCAGCCTCTCTTTGTACTTTAACTTCCCCCTTCCTCCATGCCTTTCTGGCGCGGTTCTATTGTCTACAGAAATATGAATGAAAGACTACGCCTTTGCCTTCCTATGAACGATTGATTATTAATATATTGGTGTAGTTTGTATCTTCGTCCCAAAAAGATTCAGGCTCAGGCTATGAGAGAACATGGTGGACGGCTCCGGAAATATCATCAAGGGTTTTTAAGCATGCAGTGACATGGCATAGCATACGGGTGGTTTGCTTTTCGTCTCCATCAAAAAGCAGCCGCTCCGAATGAGTTTAGATCCCGCAAACTTGCGCACTCAGCCGAGCATCCTAACCACTGCACCAACGCGGCGGGGGAAATGGCAAATGGCAATGTGTTTGGTTTGGTTTGGTTTTGGGGTTTAACTTCCGAAAGCGACTGAGGTTATGAGAGACGCCGTAGTGGCGGACTCCGGAAATTTCTACCACCTGGGGTTCTTAACGTGCACTGACATCGCACAGCACACGGACGCCTTGCTTTTCGCCTCCATCGAAAAGCGGCCGTCGAGGCCGGGATTCGATCCCGCGTCCTTGAGCACAGTAGTCGAGCGCCCTAACCACTGCGCATGATGGTATTAACTCTCGAACACGAAGGAGTGGCCTGGCGGGGAAATTAAACAGTGTGGTGGCGAGTAAGACACTCACACTTTTGTATTTGTCAGCGGGAGCCTGGATCCGGTTATCGCGCACAATGCTATTGATGATGGCAAACCCGGTGAAGTCAGATGTATTCAGCCTTTCGCTGAATCTGCTGTTGAGATGAGTGTGCAGCGCGTCCCGAAATATTTTGGCGTCCCATAGGCTTGTCCTGCGCAGAATGAACAAAAGGAGTGCAGGTTCTACCGACTGCGTTTCTATGGGCGGACACCAACCACTCCGCAAAATGAGGGGGAAGGGTGAGATCTTGTTTCAATGGAGGCCAAACGCAAATGCGCTTTAGTCCTGTGCGATGTCAGCGCACAGCACATATCTTAAGGTAGCCGAAATTACGCCGTGGCCATCCACTATGGCTCCTATTTCTTTCCACTTTCATTCCCACCTTCCTCCCTTCCATACAGCGGTGTTAAGGTGTCGCCGACATGTGCAACAGGTACTGCCTCTTTTCTTTCCTATAAACCAATGTTTGGAGTAGGAAAAAAAGAAAGGAAACAATAGATACAAAAGTAGCGCAGGTTTATAGCGCTATTATAAGTTGTTGCCACTGTGTTCACAGTAATTGTGCGATGGAGGTCTTATTTCGGATAGCCGGCTCCTGCAGCTCCTGACCTCCTCAAGAATTTCTGTATATGTCTGTGAAAACGAATCGGTTCCACATCGTCTAAAGGATTACAATGGCATGTTTTCACATACCACCCTACTGCCTTCTTTTTGTGGGATTGGAAGACCAACCGTAAATATTTTGCTCATGCTAGTCTATGAATAATCTAATGTCAGTATTGTCACGTGGCGGTGACAGTGCCATGATCGCAAATAAACGCACAGACGTAGCAGCCCTGAAATAAACGCTTTATTAGGCTGATTTGCGCCCTCAAATTAAGTGATGAACTCAGCGGCAGCGAAAGTAAAAAACGTGCTCGCTGGGCTTCGAATTAAGAATGCATGTCGCGCATGTCAACCCTCTATTTAAAGGCGGAGAAGAACCGTCTAGATAAAGTGACTATCACGTTGTATAAACACACGTGATGGCTGGAATCTTCGAGCTACATGTCGACACATCTTGTGCGACAAAGGAAATGATAGAGCAGCGTCTCTGTATAGCCAACGTGTAGAAACAACGAATACAGAAAAGCGGCCTGCTTTGGAACCACAGTGATAAGACCGTATACTAGCGACAGTCGAAAAAGAACAGTTCAAAGGTTTTAATGTTCCGCGGCACTATAAAGAATGAAACTGTCCCATGACGCTTTGTAGAGTCACGGAAAGATCTACTTGAAGCTGTCATTGGCAGAAATTTTCAGTATTTGATACATAAAGAATGGCCAACTCCACCACTGTTCGCAGTGAATTTAGGTGATATTTCACGTTTCGTTTCTGGTAATCAGCAAAAACTTCACGGGTTTCAGAGAAAATTAGAAGTTTATTTGGCCAAACCTCTCGGAGGACACCTTCAGCTCAGTCGTTCAGTCATGTCCGACTCTTCGTGACAATAATGACACCTAAACCACGTTCTAAAGTAAGGAAAGAAGGTGCGAGTTAACTAAAGAGAAAAAAGGGTGACGAAAGGAATTCCTCCACAATAATTACGACCAACTGGGAATCTAACGTATTTTCAGTGGCGCCTAGATTAAATTATATGGCGCTATGATTATATAGTCTGGCGTTTGGATTAAATTGAACGGGAAATACTGTAGACGCAGTCGCCGGCACTAGTAACGTAATCGTCGGCGTCGCCATTGTCCCTCGTAACCAGCTCAGCAGCCAAAAAAGAATGGTACCATAGGATAGAACGTCAAGGAAAGGTGTGCATGTCTTTGTCGGCGCTGTAAAAAACGGACTAGTTCCTATATCGGAAAATGATGCTAGCATAGGATAGAGCGTCAGTGAAAAGTGTGCAAGTGACAAAATGGTGGATGCGGTTTAATTAGGCATTTTTTTGCAGCTAACAACGATAATAATAGGTTCACAGAAAAGGAAAGGCGCAATGTCTGCCACACCTCTGTGATTTATTGATTTATAGGAATACACTTGTCTTCTGTGGACACCTCAGTCGCGCCGTAAGGGAAGGGGGGAAGGTGGGAGTGAAAGTGGAAAGAGAGAAAGAGGAGCCATATTGGAGGGCTACCGAGTAATTTCGACCACCTGGGGATCCTTAACGTGGGCTGACGTCGCACAGCACACGGACGCCTCTTCGTTTCGCCTCCATCGAAACGCAGCCGCCGAGGTCGGGTTCGAACCCGGGTACTCCGGCACAGTAGTCGGGCGTCTTACCACTGCACCACACCGAAGAAATAAAGTAGGGAAGAAAGAAAGAGAAGAGGGAGAGAAGGAGTGCGTCGCAACGTCCGTCGTCCACCACCGAAGCGGTGGCAGGTGAAATGAGGACCTACAACAGATAAAAAAATTACCGACGATTACGTTACTTCCTAATGCGAAATTTGAGCGCAGCAAATAAGCTGTTTCACCTTTTCGATAGATTGAGGCAAAGAAATCGAGCAACACATGTATGCGCTATCACAGATTTTGTTTTATTTTTCACACGTATTCCTTTAACAAAGACTCCACTAAGAGTTCTTGACAGTCATGAAGGAACCTTTGTGGTCGGAGAAATAGACTGATATATGTTCGACTTGGTACACCAATGCTTGATTCTCAAAGACGAGATCTATACAAGTGCCTCGCGTGGTTGTCACAGCCGTGGGACGCGTTACGAGCGAGAGGAACGGGATGTTCTCCCGCATAAGTGTGAAGAAATTCCTGTTTGTCTTTATGTCAACATTCGTCTCGCTCATGGCTCAGAAAGAACTGGCAGATAATTTCGCATTGGCGAACGGCAGCGGCAATTTCGGCTCGGGCGGGGCACATATACAGATCCGCCGCCACCGATCTGGCTCTCTGATTGCCACCGCACAGGGGTTACATTGGAGGAGGAGCGAAGAAAGGAATTAAGTTCGAGCCGGCGCTTTGACAACCGGAGACTCGCAGGAAGAGGGGGGAGGGGGGCGGCGCGTAAACCCAGCGGCGAACGATGGGGGAAGAAGCGCGCGCAGCAAGCGGACAACGCGATAAAGGGAGGAGGGAAGAGATAGCAGTGACTGACTGATGCTGCTGACGCCGATAGTGAGTCAACCCCAGCTGCGGAGTTGGTTTCAGGGACAACGCCGCCGATGCCGACGCAAACAATATGATACCCTCGCTTCCGCAGCGCCAAGAAATAGGTCTAGCCGTGGGAAGGTGGTCACGTATTCGTCGACGTGCCGGGGCCTACGTGAAATAACCGGCGCGTCGGCAACTGAAGAGCACCCTATCCGCCACACAGAAACAGGAAGGGGGGACCCTCCTCTCCTCTTTCTGCATGGCGGCGACGGTGTTGATTGATTGAATGTCCTTTATTGAATGGGAAGGCTCATGGCCATGAATGGGGAAAAAGGGGAGTAGACATAATCTTCATTGTTTAGGTCGTCACTCGAATCACATTGCTGTAACCAGGCCACTAAGCGAGCCATACTTGGCAAATATCATCTCTGTGTTAGTATCAGTTTCTAGAAGGGAACGGTAGTTCAGGCGGTAGGGTTCGATCTCGGGGCGTCCTGTGGAAAAAGCAGGGCAATCCCAAAGTAAATGAGATATGCCGCCGCGAGTTAGAGTCGTACAGTGGGGGCACGTAATCATTTTCTCCGTATACTGACGCCAGCGGGCCATAATACGTGGCGTGTAAGCCGCATGGGCAATGAGCTTATTCAAAAATACTTCTTGACTTCGGGTGAGGTGGGTTCTTCTCGTAAAAGGTGGGTCTGGTGTGGCCACCTGCATGCGATGCTGACTTAGGCTACGAAGACTGGTCCGAGTATAGTTCATAAGGGCAAGAGAAGGGGTGAGTTGCCCGCCCAAGGTCGAATAAGGATGAAGCAAGGGGGGTGGGGAAGTAAAAGTGGACATCCCACCTGCCAAGGCAGCCGCGGCGTGTGCCTCCGCATTGCCCCCTGATTCGTCCGAGTGACCTGGGGTCCAGTGAATAGCGAGAGTCACGTTATCTTGACTCTCTAGCGGCGTCAGCGGCATCCAGCGGTATCAGTCTGTCGCTGCTAGCGCTGGGGGGATGAAAGGGGGGCGGAGCTGGTTACGAGGCCGACGCCGACGCCGACGCCAAAACCCAGGAACGGACGCCAAAGAGCTGCGCTCTAAAACTCGTGGCTGGCTAGGCCCCGCCGCAAGCGGCATCGATCTACCGTCCCAGCCCGTAGGGCCAGGAACAGCCATCCATCACCATCTCTACCAGGCGATAAAGAAACAAAAAGCGGGGCGCGGCACAGTAGTAAAAAGCTCGGCTGGGGATCCACGGGATCGAGGTTCGATTCCCGATGGAGACTGATTTTTTTAATGAGGAAAAGTCGCACAGCTCTTAAGCGTTGCTAGGCAACGCCGGGGGCGGTATTACAGAAATGCGTTCAGTTTCAGAACGCTCCGTGGTTGGAAGCATTTCCGCTCAAAGCCTCAGAACTGAACGCTTTTAAGCTACGGCATGTTCTGAGAGGCTTTCAGCGGAAGTACTTCCAACCAATCAGAGCTTTCCGAACTGAGCGTGAACTGAACTAGGCTCTGTAATACCGCCCCGGCAGAACTTGGCGACTGGGCTGCTCAGCTGGCCTTGACTGTGACGTCACGGCATACAGCATACGGCATACGCGAAGCTCGGCTCCGACCCTCGTAGTGAAGCTTTTCGCTTCTATAAAAAGCTGTCTGCAATTGTACATAAATGTCTTGCTCTAATTATTTGCCTCAGCCAATCGAAAAGTGGAAACAGCTGATGATCTGCGCTCAGATTTCGGATAAGAAAGTAACACGAATGGCAGCATCTTTTTGTAAGACATAAATCCAGATTATATTCACACATGTTCCTGCTTACGAGACAGCAAATGCGTGGCTTAAAAGGTAGAATATGTGGATGGATACCACTACAACAAAGGACGGATGTAAGCAGGTACGGCAGTTCCAATCGATATGCTTCGCTGCCAGCATTTCTCGTCATTTTATGAAATATGCGTAGTGGCACTGGTTTATTTGGTCGCTGTTTCATAAATTCACAAGGTAATTTTGCTTCAGAGATTTAAAAACATATACATTGCATTTTGCCAGAAATATAAGAGAGATTAGGTCTCTTATATGTCGCTTAACAGGAGTAGGGCGAAAGTCTACCCTTCCTCTCCTATTGCTTGCATCTCATAGTATGCCTCTTAACGTCATATGAGTCATACCTTGCCATTGCAGTAATTACCTCATAGAAAAAACAAGATCTACTTGAAGCTGTCATTGATGGATATTTTCAGAATTTGATACATAAAGAAATGCCAACTCCACCACATTTCGCAGTGAATTTAGGTGATATTTCACGTTTCGTTTCTGGTAATCAGCCACAACTTCGCGGGTTTAAGAGAAAATTAGAAGTTTATTTGGCCAAACCTCTCGAAGGACACCTATGTTCAGTTCAGTTCAGTCGTTCAGTCGTGTCCGACTTTTCGTGACAATGATGACACCTAAACCACGTTCTAAAGTAAGGAAAGAAGGTGCGAGTTAACTAAAGAGAGAAAAGGGTGACAAAAGGAATTCCCCCGCAATATTTTCGACCAACTGGAAATCTAACGTATACGATATCGCACACCACACATATCCACACTCTGTTTCGCCTCTATCAAAGCACGCCCGCCGCGGTTGGTTTCAAGCTCTGGTTCTCCGTTCAGTAGCCAAACATCTTATTCACAGAGCCACTGCAATCGGTCTTCAGTCAACTTACTCAGCATTGCATCAGGTTTCCTGGCAAATTTGTTTTCAAGGTTAATGTAAGATATACTGTGCATAAGGTTCTGATAATGTTGGCACAGTACATCTAAAAAATATGTTTCCAAAACAGACGAAAGTGTAACTTAAATATGTCAGCAGTTACTGCTCACAAAAGTATTGACATCGACTTATATTTACTTCCAAAATTAGTGCCAATACCTTTTTAACTCTTTCCTGGTCGATGTGCTCGGGCAACAAATTTTAATTTTTTTTCTGCAGCCGAGGAGCAGTAGAGCTTTCAAGACGCTATAGAAAATATTGCCTGGCATTGAAGAAATATCCTTGGCCATGATGAATAGTCACTCTTCTGGGACATTGAAGGGTTGCCATGTGTACTAAACAAAAACTTTGACTTTTTTTTTTTAGTGTGCCGCTTCGGTGTAGTAAAATCGCTTACTTTGCACACATCCAGCAATGAATATAAATGCTGCAGTGAGCCGTGCAGACGTATTTTGTGGTTTCAGAAAAATTGTTCATGCGCTGAGCCTGTGAGGTTTGCAGCAATTTTTTCCTCACAGTAGCGCCTCTACAGTACCATTCCGTGCGGCGAACCTGATTTAACTACTAAGCAAAGAAAAACTATAAAAATAATAATTCGCTCTCCTCGGCTGCACATCTAAACAACTTACACAACTTCAGCAACTCCCTCCAGAAGAAAATGAAGTAAACAAAGCACCAGACACTGTGCCGAAACGGAACACTCATCACACCACTAACTGATTTAGGAAGACAGAATATATTTACACCTATGTGCAAATGACGTTCAACTTATTCCTCAGGATGTCTCCCAGGAAGATTTCACCCAGTGGACATTACATCACCTCTGCACCCACATACCTTCTTTCGGACAAAACAGGCAACAAGGGACCAAGAGTTTGCTGAAAGCCGTGGTCAATAAGCCAGCTTCACTCACTTCGCTAACAGTCTGGTCCTGCTGAGCGTAGCTTCCACGAGATCAAGTGCCCCTTTCGCGAGAGCAAAAAAATTTCCAAAAATCAGCATCTCTCACTTTTTTCTAGTAGCCAGTGAAATTCTAGCGCATCGATCCTTCTCCCCCAACACCCCAGCTTCCCATATCCAGCTACTCTAATAAGTAGCGAAGACAACTCTTTGTCCGTACAAATAAACAGCCGCATACAAATATGACGCAGTTATTTTCACTTTTGTTCCGGTTCGACTCATTTGCGCGCACGAAATGAAGTTTTTCAATCAAAAAGGTACAAGAAACGCAGGTAAAATCTGCGAGAACAGGTTGGGGAACCCTGACCCGCTAACATAGGCAGCAGCATACAAGCGTCTTCCAAGGAAGTAAAATACCCAGAAACGAACACATGCATGAGTTATGCACCATAGCTAATGTATGTGAATGCTGCGAAAACGGATTTTGCTGTCATCATCATCATTAGCCTGACTATACCCACTGCAGGGCGAAGGCCTCTCCCATATTTCTCCAATTAACACGGTTCTGTGCTAGCTGCATCCACTTGATCCCCGCGAACTTCTTTACCTCATCCGCCCACCTAACTTCCTGCCGCCCCCTGTTACGGTTTCCTTCTCTTGGAATCCAGTTTGTTACCCTAAGCGACCATCAGTTATCCTCTCTTCGCACTACATGTTAAAATAAGTTAATTTGGTTCAAAGGAAGGGAAAGGCGCAGTAACTGTCACACTTGCTCTGTGGACACCCGAACCGCGCCGTAAGGGAAGGGAGGAAGGTGGGAATGAAAGTGGAAAGAGAGAAAGAGGAGCCGTAGTGGAGGGCTACGGAGTAATTTTGACCACCTGGGATCTTTAACGTGCGCTGACATCGCACAGCACACGGACGCCACTTCGTTTCGCCTCCATCGAAACGCAGCCGCCGCGGTCGGGTTCGAACCCGGGAACTCCGGCACAGTAGTCGGGCGTCTTACCACTGCACCACTGCACCGGCGGGGCTTACATGTCCTGCCCATGCACAGTTTTTTTAGTTTTTCTTCTTAATTTCCATAGAATGTCGGCAACTTCAGTCATTTCTCTGACCCACTCTGCACGCTTCGTATCTCCTAATGTTAGCCCTACCATTTTTCGTTCCATAGCCCTCTGGGTTGTCCTCAACTTAAGTCGAACTCTCTTGGTTAGCCTCCACGTTTCAGCTCCATAGCTGAGTACAGGTAAGTTGCAACTGTTGTATACTTTCCTCTTGAGCGATACCGCTAAGCTGCTAGTCATAATCTGCGAGTGCTTGCCAAATGCGCTCCATCCTAATTTTATTCTTCTTGATATTTCCTTTTCATGGTCCGGATCTGCGGTTACTACCTGTCCTAAGTAGATATAATCACCTACTACTTCCAGTACTTCGCTACCTAATGTAAACTGCTGTTCCTTCCCGAGGCTGTGGAACATTACTTTTTTCTTCTGCATATTGATCTTTAAGCCTACCTTTCTACTTTTCCTGTCTAGGTCATTAATCATTATTTGCAGTTCATCCCCCCAGTTGGTTAGCAAGGCAATGTCATCAGTAAATTGCAGATTACTGAGGTATTCTACATCTACCCTTATCCCTAACTGCTCCCATTCCAAGTCTCTGAATACTTCCTATAAGCAAGCTGTGAATAGTACTGGGGAGATTGTGTCTCCTTGCCTAACACCTTTCTTTAATGTAAATATGTTGCTGTATTACACCATTAAACAAACATTGCGCGCAGTTGTTCTGGGGACATAACAGAGATGCCAGTGTTGGTTAAAATCTTACGACCTGAAATTCTAAGCAATATAAAGTTCTAAATTTCATGCCCTTAACTAGGTCTACATTCGGCGACTCGATTGGCGTACATAGAGAGAGGAAAGTGTATAGGGGGCCATATTCGTCTTGCAATGGCACCGTAACGTTTAATAATTCAAGTTTATGCACACGGCATAATAGCTTGAGCCACTTTATTGATGGCAGAAAAAGTGTGTAGTGCTTTTTAAACAATTCTACAGCGTGAGAACGATTAAGAATCTCCATGCTTGAAACTTTTTTTTTTTTTAGCGAGAGCTACATTTGGCTACCAGTCATGCATTTCGCTCTGGAACTGCTGCGGAATGTGTGCAATGCGCCGTGGAGAATAGCAGAAGTGCAAGGGGCGCAACATCATATCTTCGCTGCTGGATGCGGCCGCCGCTGCCCGAGCGCGAGGTCACGCGGATGCCACGTCCTAGCTCTGCTTATAACTGCGCATGCTCAATTTCGCGTATAAACGGAGGCGAAACACGGCAACCACCGCAGGTTCGTTTCGCACGGAGGAGAGTTGGGCCGCTGCTCCCCGGCAGTATCGACAGGCGAGGCTCAATTCCTCGCATCCAGAAGTTGTAGCTTCGAAATTGGACATTCATTCGAATAAGAAAGACCACCGTAAGGCCGAGCGAGCAGCAAAGAGGCCTGATTTACGTCCCGGATAGCAGAGAGGCCTGATTTACGTTCCTGGATTTACGTCCCACTAAGCGGTGACGCTAGGGTGCAGAACTTAACAGACGGCGCATAGTAAATTAGATGGAATCTTCCGAAGAGGATGTAAAGGACCGTCGTGTAACTGGCAATACCAATCGATTTTCAGGAAGGTTTTCTGCTACTCGAATATCTCTGCACTCCTTTTTGAAAATTACATTTGGAGATATGTGCAGTCTGTCTGTGAAACACTGCGGCCGCCTGTTACTATAATAATCACCAAGCCGTCTTCCTTTCTGTGTATTAAATAAAGAACGGATGTGTGACGGCCAATGTTTGTTAATTGGTAATCAATATAAACTCAACAATAGGCTTGGCAATATGCAGAAACCAGAGGAAAGTAGCTCTGCTGCGCATATCCTGGCGTAGCCAAGCAAAGCCACTGCCAATTTTATAGCGCAGCTCTTTGGCGTTGTTTATGTGTTTAGCGGCGTCGCCCTTGTCCCTTGTAACCAGCCTATTAAATAAAGTAAATTCGGCCTCCATTGCGAATCGAACCTGCATCCCTTGGATACCCAGCTGAGCGCTTTAACCAACTGCGCCGACCCCCGGATTGTGAAACGCACATCATACTTCTGCTTGTCTATCGTGAAGATGAGGGTAGCGATTAGAATGACGCTGCAATTAGTGATAATGACAATGATGAAATTAGCAGTGGTATTGACGGAACATTTAGTTGACAATGAGAGCAAACGTGACGCATCATGTGCACAAGCAACGCTTAAGCTTTCGCATTTCTGAAATGTAGATTCCATAGTGCTCGCGGAATTGTAGAGTGCAGCTTTTTGGCACCGATCCTGCATTAACTACAGCGTTGACTACTGCGTTGCCACCGGCGTCCGTAGCAAAATTAGCAGCTCCGTAGTCAAAAATTGGTCTGGCTTAGCTTATGGTTAAGCCTAGGATGCGAAGCATACTAGCCTAAGAAATTAAACGATACCTGGCTATACCTGGCTATACCTGGTTAGCCATTCATAGACAAGACATTACCCCTCTCCCTGGCCGACATCTCGCTGCTCAACTGACTCAACGAGTGCGTCGCATTGTATACAATTGCGTGACGTCAGTATCTCCTAGCGGTAGGAGCGGGAGTTAGGCCGCCGGCGGAGGCTGCGCGTCCGCAAGCGAGCGCACGAGTTGAGCCCCAGCTTTCAGAGCTGTTGTGACGTCATATCACGTGGTGCGCCGATGTAGGTCAAGTGGTAGCTACGCGGCCGCGCGCACCGCATCAAGGAAGAGCTCGGTTGTACGGCTAGTATGCTTCGCATAAAAAGAATTGTACTATAGGATAGACCGTAAAGGGAAGGTGTACATGACGTTTTCGGCTCTGTAAAACGGGAACTAATAACTAACTAGTAACGTAATAGTCGGAATCGCCGTTGTCCCTAGTAACCAGCTCTGCAGCAAAACAATAAAAGGTGTGCATTACATTTTTGGCACTGTAAAAGAGGAACTAGTATCTAACTAGTAATAATAATAGTGATAATATTATTAATAATAAAAAATTAAAGAGCACTGCAGAATCTGCATTGGAGTAATGCGAAAGTACTGATGCTGCTGTTGGTTACTTGTGGTTGCTTCTAGTTGCTTAGTTCACTTCTTGTTTACCCATTTTAGTCTTTGGTACTTTCAAATTGCACGCCAATCTCTTCGATGCCCTTTTTTGGCTCTACTCCCGGTTGCGAGACGTCACATTCATTGCGTCCTATTAATTCACTTCTTGTTTACCAATTTCAGTATTTTGTACTTTCAAATTGCGCGCCAATTCCTTGCTTGCTGTTTTGGGCTCTAATTCTGTTTGCATGACGTCACATCCTTGACGCCACATTAATTCACTTGTTTACCCATTTCAGTCTTAGGTAGTTTCAAATTGTGCGCAGATCCCTTCCGATGCCCTTTTTCAATTCTACTTCCGGTTGCGTGACGTCACATTCTTGACATCACCCTTATTGACTGCCTTAACTACTTATTTTTGGTACTTTCAAATTGCACGCCAATCCTTTTTTCAGCGCGATTTCAGGTTGAGTGACGTCACATTCTTGCCATCACCTTAATTGACTGATTTAATTACTATTTTAGTATTTGATACATTACAATGTGGCGCCAAGCCATTGTTAATGAGATCGTTTGCGCCTTTACTTTTGCATTTTTGCCTCTAATTGGTTCCCTAATTAACTTTGGCTTAATTATTTCTCTGGACACAACATTAAGTCACCCTCTATTGATTGACACCACTCATTAACCTGTACCACTTCTCAATTGCTCACACCTCCTGTGGACACGATTTTGCATATTTGCCTCTAATACTTTATCTAATAATTTATCTAACACGGGTACTCCGGAACAGTAGTCAAGCGTCTTACCAATGCACCACACAGAAGAAAGAAAGTAGGGAAGAAAGAAAGAGAAGAGGGAGAGAAGGAGCGCGCCGCAACATCAATCGTCCACCACCGAAGCGGTGGCAGGTGAAATGAGGGCCTACAACCGATAAAAACTCGGTGGCTCGCTAGCCCCCGCCGCAAGCGGCATCGACCTACCGTCCCAGCCCCGTAGGACTAGGAACAGCCATCCATCACCACCTCTACCAGGCGATAAAGAAAAAAAAAGCGGGGCGTGGCACAGTGGTAAAAAGCTCGGCTGGGGATCCACGGGATAGAGGTTCGATTCCCGATGGAGAGTGATTTTTTTTAATGAGGAAAAGTCGCACAGCTCTTAAGCGTTGCTAGGCAACGTCGGGGGCGGTATTACAGAACTGCGTTCAGTTAGCGTTCAGTTTCAGAACGCTGTGTGGTTGGAAGCATTTCCGCTCAAAGCCACAGTACTGAACGCTTTTAAGCTACGGCATGTTCTGAGAGGCTTTGAGCGGAAGTGCTTCCAACCAATCACAGAGCGTTCCGAACTGAGCGTGAACTGAACTCAGTTCTGTAATACGTCCCCGGCAGAACTTGGCGACTGGGCTGCTCAGCTGGCCTTGACTGTGACGTCACGGCATAAAGCGTACGGCATACGCGAATCTCGGCTCCGACCCTCGTAGTGAAGCTTTTCGCTTCTATAAAAAGCTGTCTGCAATTGTACATAAATGTCTTGCTCTAATTATTTGCCTCAGCCAATCGAAAAGCTGAAACAGCTGATGATCTGCGCTCAGATTTCGCATAAGGAAGTAACACGAATGGCAGCATCTTTTTGTAAGATATAAAGCTAGATTATATTCACACATGTTCCTGCTTACGAGACAGCAAATGCGTGGCTTAAAAAGGTAGAATATGTGGATGGATACCACTACAACAAAGGAACGAGGAAGGAGCCAAAAGCCACAGGATGTAAGCAGGTACGGCAGTTACAGTCGATATGCTTCGCTGCCAGCAGTTCTCGTCATTTTATGAAACATGCGTAGTTGCACTGGTTTATTTGGTCGCTGTTTAATAAATTCACAAGGTCATTTTGCTTCAGAGATTTAAAAACATAAACATTACATTTTGCCAGAAATATAAGAGAGATTAGGTCTCTTATATGTCGCTTAACAGGAGTAAGGCGAAAGTCTACCCTTCCTCTCCTGCTGCTTGCATCTCATAGTATGCCTATTAACGTCATATGAGTCATACCTAGCCATTGCAGTAATTACCACTCATAGCAAAACATATTTACTCATTTTCAGTCAGTTGCAGTCACTACAAGTCGTTTGACAAACTGGATGTTCTGCAGTGATGCTGTTGTCATTGTAGTCATTACCACTAATAGCGATGCATGTATACTCATTTTTAGTCAGTTAAGGCCCTTACAAGGTGTCATTTCAGATATTGCTTGTTCCATACTCATTTTTAGCCACTTTATGATCACTTCATTATTTATTACCACTATTCATTAACTCTACGCATATCTATCGCATAAATTTTATTCATTACCAGTAACCATAAACCGTCTTCCTGACTAATTGTTCTTCTCATACATCTATTATTAGCAAGTGACACATCAACGCAAAGAACCGACGTAGGGATCCGACGTACAGGTCACGCACAGAAATCTTGCGCACAATTCTCGCACGGGTATTTAACCTCATGAACTTAGAAACGGTTTATTTTGGATTGGGGAGTTTAATGTCCCAAAGCGACTGAGGCTATGGTGGTCGAAATTACTCCGTAGCCCTCCACTACGGCTCGTCTTTCTATCTTTCCACTTTCACTCCCATCTTCCTCCTTTCCCTTACGGCGCGGTTGCGGTGTCTACAGAACACAAGTAAGACAGTTACCGCGCCTTTCCTTTCCTATAAATAAATAAATCATTAAATCATTCGCCGATTCCTCAGGCCTTGGAGGCGAGCTCTGCTTCTGCGCCAAATCAGCCGGGCCTCGTTGACTAACCGCACTAATTCAGAGGATAGCTTACTCTTAAGAATTTTATCCAACTGTTTAGGTACTTTTGCACGGCGATATCTCCACGTGGTTCAATTTAATTATGCGCAAAACATGTGCAAAATTTTCTGTAACTAAGCATTACTTCAATTTCAAATGGCTTGCCTCTTTATAAAGAGGAATATTTTGAGAAAACGCCTACTAACGCTTTTAGGTTTTTGATCCACATTAGCTATTTTGCTACAGTGGCCGAAATTAAGAACTTATCTCACCATGAATAATATTACAATTCTCGTATGGAAATTGAAAAATCGTGGACCCAGTGAAGCTGTGTTAAAGACCACAGTTAAATTTTGTGAAGCCACATGCGCAAACACAATATATAATGATATCCTTAGGGCGATTGCCAGCTCGTTAAAAGATATACATTAGCTCTGGCATGGCGTCCGGATTGTCAGATACAGCCAACCGACGATCGTAAAGAGCATGGCTGCTCAGTTGCTCTTTCTCCGAGTCCACGGCACGGTGCGCCTTATAATATATGCGAGAGAGGGACGCCAGTGATCATGTGTCTCGCCACGTGGCTGCTCATGAGTTAAGCTACTTCTCACGTCAGTCGACCTCTGACCTTTAGCATGAGCATAGCTACCCAAAGTGTTTGTGGCTTAGGTCCCAGCGCAACCTTGACCTGGAACATATTTCAAGGTCTTCGGAAGCACGATGTGGTCTTGGCTTTATCTCGCGTATGACGTTACCGATTCGAAATTTCGGTACAGACATTTAAGACTGCATAAGTACCACATTTCGAACGTATTACAGATTTCAGTCGCGTTTTGTCCTAGAATGTGTCCTCAAACACACTGCGCATAGTGCCACAGGAGTTTGGAATGAATGAATGCGTGTTGTTGCGGGCTCTGACCCACTGCCACTGCGTATTTTCTGAACTCTTCATTCTCTTGTTTGTCGGGCTTCGTACCGGCCACATATGTATGTCTAACCGCTGTTTCTCAAACATGTTTCCGCATCCTTAGCCTTACGTTCTCGCCCCTCCGCGTCTAGCTGGCACTCTTGTTCGCATTTCCTCGGCGTCCGGTATAGTCGAAGTCCTCAGAAGTTCGAAGACTCGCGCGGCGGGCACTGACTGGGAAGGTGAACAACCCCGTTTCACCACACAAAGCAAAGCTCTCTCTTTATGCGGAGCGCCTCATTGTTTCCTACCAGCGACTCTGCTGTGTGCATACTAAGCCATTAGAAGTCGTCTGAGTTATTGATTATTTCGTAGTCATTAGCAGTCATGGAGAGTCGTGCCTGGTCATTGTAGTCCTTATCACTTATCGCTAAGCATGTTGCTCATTTACGATCAGTTGCGTTCATTAGAAATCGTAGTTAGACATATTGGTCAATACAAGACATTTTAGTGAATATTGATTCTCAGTAATAGTCATTAGCATTATTAATTATTATATCTATGTGTAAATATAACTTTTATTCATACCCTATCACCGTCAACCGTATTCTTTTTCATGCCCCTTCTCACACTTCCGCTGTTTGCGAGGGACATCAGCCCAAACATTTGACGCACCACTCCCGCGCAGATTTTCCCTCCATAAGTCTAGTAAGGCTTTCGCCTTAAAAGTAAAATATATTAGACCCAGTAACTTCTTCTTAGAAACGGTTTTTATTTTCTTTTAGTCCATAAAATATCTATACACTAATTGACTTATTTTTTGGTTTGGTTACTTTAGAGCGCATATCAGACATCGTCATGGGCACTCATGGTCTTTAGAATACTTACAGCAGCCTTATATAAGCGGCACCCCACATGCCCAGGAACCAGCGAGAATTGTTGGAGGTCCTGATGGACATTCTCACGTTGCTGTCTATTCTTCTGTAGTCGCCGAACTTTCGCCAGACCTCTGCGTTGTCTTCGTAATAAAGATTCACGACGCCATCTGCAGCGACAATAAAGCAAGCTATAAAGAATGCTGAACCAGCACTTAGTTTCATAAAATATAAGCGAAGCTCATTTCCATCGCACTAAAAAGCAGTCGTGAAATGGCCAGCATGGTTTGTGCTACAGATATGCTTGAGAAATTTCGGAAAATGGTCAAGCTGAGCATTTAAGGCTATGACGCCGCAGCGTTAATTGTTCCTCTCTGTGGCCCCCCAACGAATAGCCGTAAGCATGTATTCACTTAACCACTTGTTGCCAGGCAGCACACACTATTGACCCAACATGGGTACTGTGTTTGCAATGTCCGGCGCAACATAGGGCAATTGCGCTGCCAACGCATCAATAATGGGCCGATGGCTTGCGCCGTCTGGGAAATTTAGTGACTTGACACCACCTTTCTGCTTTTATGACGTCACACATGCTTCTTTACATACCCTCATTAGCTATCATATTTTTTTCGAAACCCTATCCCTTATTGACATAGGTCCGTCTTGATTCAGTCGTATTAAAGTTGCTGAGTGGCAACTTTAAGCAGTGGGCGAAATTCGGATTCAAAGGGCGTCGGTTCGCTCAATTCTCATGTAACCATTCCTTCTCAGAGGAGCGGACGGAGTTGGGGGAACGTACAAACTCGGCAGTGTCACGTGGTCTTTCTACTTCGAACAATACGCCGAACAACAATCAGTGCCCGACGATCTTACCTATCAACTACAACGTTCAATGCGAGAGTGCGTAATCTTTTTCACCCCGACGCCATCACAAGCACTGACAACGCCGATGCAGAGTTTTTCGTGAACAGGACATATAAAGTTATTTAATTGCAGAAAAAAAACGAGTCACTCTCAACTCTAAATCAACAGGAGCTCAAATTTGACACCTTACCTGTTCGTGTGCTTAAGCACAGTTTCGCGTATCCCTTTAAAAATACTTATTGCTTCTAGTGCAATATATTACGTGCGAATGATACTGTGAATAAACAATTATTTTTCAACTGTAATATCCGGGACTAGTCAAATACTGCATCTAGTAATCAACTAAACATAAGTTAGTTTTCTTACAATAACAAGCTGTGACCAACGGTGCAACACTGTGGCTGTGAACTTGGTGGAAAGCACCGGTGTAAAGGTTGACGTATGTAGAGTAACGGTGATGCGACTGTGATAAGCATAGTGTGATTTCTGTTGTGGTCATAGAGGCATCCCAGTCGCCAGCTTCGATATTTTCTGCTCAGAGAAAGATCCCCAATCCTCGCTGGTGAGAGCCTCCGCGCTGACAGCGCCGTAATTAAGCTAGAAATATACACAACTCTGCAATATGCATAGGTCGTAAAGGTTCAGATGTGCATCAAGGAGGCGTGGAAGGAAAGCATCAAGTGCTGCTCAAGGCAAGCATAGTAGAGTCTTCTTAGTAATATAACAACACTTCTGGACAAGTGTAAGCTTTGAGGGAAAGTTACGTACGAGCACAATAGTTTTCGCATACATTTGGGACACACATCAGCAATCATTACACTCGCAGCTCCTCGCAAGGGACCTTCGCTCTTTTACATAACATATCAATATGCGATACAGACGTCTATACTACGCGCAGTAAATAGAAAATACTTTTTAGACGTAATTAAGAACAGGATATTCACAGCCAAACATTCCAAACCATGAAGAAAGATATCATGACATTATTTCCAGTGAGTGTGGGTTAACATTGACAGCTTGTTAAAGTATTTCGGCCCAATAGCTGAGTTGTGTCGGATGCGTGTGCAGCGACGCATCCGACCAATGGCGGCACCCTTTAATTACGGCACTGAAGATGGGTACATGCTACGGCTGAGACTATTTCTCAACTTGCATTTTAGACTGCTTGGAAGGAGACGTGTGTCTTTTATTCTAGCCATGATTACGAAACATTGTGCGAGTCTCGTTCCTCATGGCAGATTATTTCATTGCTGCCTGTGTGTTTCTGAGGCATCGAGATACGCTTCCGGGTAGGTTGACATTAAAAGAAAATTATGTGTTTATCCATCATGTTGAGCGACGACAAATGATAAGGTTCGCTGCGTCAATGCGCAAGTGTTAAAATGTCACAGTTGCCTTCACGAGTTCGGACCGTGTTCACCGCAGCCGTTAACTACTTAAAGTGGTGAAACACTAGCTTAGCAGCACTGCGTAACAACAAGCTGGAGCGTAAGGCTAGTCATACTTAATCTTCATCTATTTGTAACATCAACAAAATGGGGTGCGAGTTCTGTACTGAACAGAGGAGTGGCCGAAGAAGGATGGTAACAAGAAAAAAAAACGAAGTAAAGAAAGCTCAAATGCACCAGAAAGAGAGAAAATCGCTGGCATGATCAGGTAACTGCAGATGTGTTGAAAGAGGCTTAGAATATTGTGCGAGAAAAGCTTGCCGCACAGTATACGCAGTGCCTCACGACATCGGAGACGACCTATATTGTGGAAAAATGCTAAAAATAACTTATTATACAAGGAGGTGACGTTCACGGCTTTAATAGTTACAGACCACTCAGCCTGTCATCAATTCCGCACAATATATATGCTAACATACTAGCTAACAGAATGAGAGCAATATTAGCTTTTAGGCAACTAAACTCTCAAAAAAAGATTTCGTAAAGGCCACAACATACATTAAATTATATTCACACTGTTATTCAAGAGACAGAAAAATGCTCAAAATACATCAGACCTGTATAAAAGGCGTTCATATTGTCACCAACACACGTAGCAAGCAGCACAACAACCGAGCTGGCCCTTTTTAATCAAGCGAAAACTCGAGAGAGACGAGGATGACGCTTAGCCACGTGCCAAGCCATTCGGCCACTTGGTGGCGCCAGAAGATGGTCAGCAGTGTGGCATTGCCCCCCTTCCAAGGGGCATCGA
The DNA here is from genome assembly GCA_023969395.1 of Amblyomma maculatum. Lineage (NCBI taxonomy): Eukaryota > Metazoa > Arthropoda > Arachnida > Ixodida > Ixodidae > Amblyomma > Amblyomma maculatum. Next base: position 465,312 of record JAJIZL010021435.1, read on the forward strand.
CCCGATGCCGCAAACGTAGGGGAATAGTCGAAAAGCGGGGCAAGTAATACGGGAAAGTCTCTGGCTCTGGTTTGGATCCTGAATTGGTTTACCGATTGTAATAGGGCTTCATTCTGGCAACGTGAACTATTTCAGATTTCGGCTGCCGAGAGGAGCGTACAGTGCCTTGTGGTAGCACCTCGTAGTTCACCGCGCTGATGCGGCGGAGCACCTCGTAAGGTCCAAAGTATCGCCGCAGAAGCTTTTCAGAGCGCCCTCGCAACCGTATTGGGCTCCATACCCAGACTTGGTCGCCGGGCGTGTAAGTCACCTCTCGGTGTCGCAGGTTGTAGCGCTGGGCGTCGTGTACTTGTTGGTGCCGAATTCGCTGTCGGGCAAGCTGGCGTGCAGCTTCTGCGTCACGAATAAATTGGTCAGCCCCCACGACAGTGGAGGGAGCAGAATCTGGAAGAAGCATGGCATCCAGCATAGTCGAGGGTTCGCGTCCATGAACCAAATGAAATGGAGTGAAGCGTGTTGTTTCCTGGAGTGCAGTGTTGTATGCGAACGTGATGTACGGCAGAATCCGGTCCCAGTTCCCATGATCATCGTCTACATACATAGAAATCATATCGGCAATTGTTTTGTTAAGCCGCTCAGTCAGTCCATTAGTTTGAGGATGATAGGCTGTTGTCTTGCGGTGGGTGGTGCCACTGAGTCGAAGTACCTCACTCGTGAGTGCCGACGTAAACGAGGTTCCTCTGTCAGTTAAGACGACTGTTGGCGCACCATGACGGAGGACAATGCTGTGAATGAAGAAATGCGCAACTTCATCTGCGGTACCACGTGGAATGGCCTTGGTCTCACAGTAGCGGCTAAGGTAGTCAGTGGCAACCGCTATATACCTGTTACCCATGGAGGACTTCGGAAATGGGCCCAGTAAGTCCATGCCGACCTGTTGAAATGGGAATTTCGGGGGATCGATAGACTGTAAGAGCCCAGCTGGTTTAATGGGTGGTGTTTTCCGCCGCTGGCACTCACGGCAGGTACGGACGTAGCGGTGCACAATGGCAGCTAGCCTAGGCCAGTAGTACTTTCGGCGTATCCGTGCCAATGTGCGAGAAAACCCGAGATGGCCGGAAGAAAGGTCATCGTGGCACGCACGAAGAACTTCGTCATGTAGCGTTGTGGGTACTACAAGCAGATAAGCAGTTTCTGTTGGACCGTAGTTCTTCTTGTAGAGCACACCATCACGCAGGCAAAATGACGACAGTCCGCGCCTGAAGAACTGAGGAGGAGATGACACGGTTCCTTCGAGGTATTCAATGAGGGGTAAAAGTTCAGAGTCAGCCCGCTGCTTTCGGGATAAGGTGGACGTCGCGATAACACCAAGGAAAACGGAATCGTCGTCGGAGCCGTCCGCGTGGCAGGGAGTAGGGGCGCGGGAAAGACAGTCAGCATCACTGTGTTTCTTGCCGGACTTGTGCACGATTGTAACGTCAAATTCTTGCAACCGAAGGCTCCATCGAGCAAGCCGACCCGATAGATCTTTCAGGTTTGCCAGCCAACACAGGGAGTGATGGTCGCTCACGACACGAAACGGACGACCGTACAAATACGGACGAAATTTCATGACTGCCCACACAACAGCGAGGCACTCCTTTTCGGTAGTTGAATAATTAACTTCGGAACGGGACAAAGTGCGACTGGCGTAAGCAATGACACGTTCTGCACCGTCCTGCCACTGAACAAGGACCGCACCGAGGCCAACGTTACTGGCATCCGTGTGCAGTTCCGTGTCGGCCTCTTCGTCGAAGTGGCCAAGTATTGGCATACATTGAAGACGGGACTTGAGTTCCGTGAAAGCGTTTTCCTGGTCGGGGCCCCAAAAGAACGGCTCGGCGTCTTTTGTCAGGCGGGTCAGAGGCTCAGCGATCTTGGAGAAATTGTTAACAAAGCGACGATAGTACGCGCAGAGGCCGAGAAATCGACATAAGCTTCGTTTATCCGATGGTTTGGGGAATGAAGAGACAGCGGCCGTCTTCTCTGGGTCTGGGCTAACACCTCGAGCGCTGACAATGTGGCCGAGAAATTTCAGCTCGTTAAAAGCAAAGTGGCATTTTTCGGGTTTTAGAGAGAGACCGGCAGATCGGATGGCCTCGAAGACAGCGCGCAAACGTTTCAGGTGCTCGTCGAACGTGTCCGAGAAAATCACAACGTCGTCGAGATATACGAGGCATGACTGCCACTTCAGACCAGAGAGTACAGTGTCCATCATTCGCTGAAATGTGGCAGGGGCCGAACACAGGCCAAACGGGAGCACTTTAAATTCATACAAACCGTCTGGCGTAATAAAAGCGGTCTTCTCACGGTCTCGCTCGTCAACCTCTATTTGCCAATATCCACTGCGGAGGTCAAGGGACGAAAAATAAGTGGCATGGCGAAGGCGATCGAGGGAATCGTCTATGCGTGGCAGGGGGTACACATCCTTTTTCGTGACGTTGTTGAGGCGTCTGTAATCCACGCAAAACCTCAAGGTTCCATCCTTATTTGCGACGAGGTCAACAGGCGAAGACCAGGGGCTCGTCGACGGTTGGATAACGTCGTCCTGGAGCATTTCTGTTACTTGGCGGCGGATGGCATCACGTTCTTTTGAAGACACCCGGTAAGGACGCTGACATAGTGGACGTTGGTCATCGGCAACTATAATTCGGTGCTTCGTTAGTGGCGTCTGTCGGACCTTAGAGGTTGATGCAAAACAATCTCGGAACGAATTGACAAGATTCTCTATGCAGCGTTTCTCACTGGGCGAGAGGTGCGGGTTCACATCAGTCTGAATGGCTGTAGGCGTCGCATTGTCGGGGTCTGACGTGTTGGTTAAAGCGTACTGGCCTGTACATTCTCCAAGTTCTTCAAAATAAGCGACCGCCGTGTTCGCCGTCAAATGTTGGGGTTCACATGTGAAGTTTGTCACTAGCACGTTGGCTTGGCCACGGACAAGTTCGACAAGGCCCCGAGCTACACAAACTTGTCGAGTTAGAAGCAGTGACATGTTAGCTTCAGCAATGCCACTCGTGCCGGCGCTATGATCACATTCGACTGTGACGAACTTGCTCGCACGCGGAGGGATCGTTATGTGGTCGTCACAGACACGCAACATCGTTTTCCGGAAGTCCGTGTTGCTATCAACGGCTCGCTTCGTTGAAAACGATACCATGAGCTGCTCCCGAAGGTCTATAACCGCACCAAACTCTTGAAGAAAATCCATGCCGAGAATCAGATCTTTGCAGCACTCTTGTAATACGGCAAATGTGTCAGTGAAAGTAAAACCGCAGATCTCTATGCGGCAAGTGCACATGCCAATCGGCGTCATTACATGACCACCGGCGGTACGCATCATTGGCCCAGACCAAGGCGTCAGAACCTTACGGAGTGCCGTGGCTAGCTGGCTGCTCATGACGGAGAAATCGGCGCCGGTATCCACAAGTGCGGTCACATCACAACTGTCGGCGGTTACAAAAATTTCCCCGGAAACAATGCGTTCGCAGCACGTCGGTAAGTTCATCGGATCGGGTCGTCGCCGCTCGGGCCGTCGCGTCAAATCGTCGGGTGGAGGCTGTTTAATCTGAAACGTAGCGGCGGCCCCACCCCCGGAGGTCGCCGTGTTTAGTTTTCCCGGTGAGGGGACGTGCCTCTGAATTGCCCAGAGGAAGAGTACCGAGTGGGCGAAGCAAAACGCTTCGGAGATGTCGATCGCGACCGCCGTTGTGGTGACGTTGGCTGCATCTCGTTAGCAGCCAGGTACTCCTCAATCTCCTGTGGTCTTTCGCCATAGCGAGGTCGAGGCGCGTTTGGTGGAAATCCTCTTAAGCCTATTCTCCGGTATGGGCAATTGCGAAGAATGTGGCCAGGTTCGCCGCAGTGATAACAGAGCGGTCGTCTGTTGGGCGTGCGCCACAAGTGCGCCTTGCTGTAGCGGGACGCTGGTATTGCTGTGGCTCGACGGGGCGCAGATCTTGTTGCTGCTCGACGGGGCGCATGTAGCGAGGCGGTGGTCCGACAACGGGACGGAATGAATTTTGCTCGGGAGCAGGTCGACGTAAGACATCACTATAAGTCATGATGCATGGCTCCGGTTGTGGTGCTGGTGGTGGTGGTGGCTGCACCGCTCGCCGAATTTCATCACGGATGACGTCCACGGTAGAATAATTATTTGCAGAGGGAGCATTCAAGTGGAGGTTTTTTAGCTCTTCGCGGACAATGCTCCTCACAAGCTCCCGCAATGCCTCGTCGCTGGCTGCTGGCACGGACGCGCAGCAGGGTGTGGCCGCTACGCTTGCCTGGCGGCCGTATTGGGTACTCCGTTCCTGCAGGGAACGTTCCATGCTGGTAGCTTCTCTCGCGAAATCTGCGACAGTTCTTGGGGGGTCGCGAATGAGGCCAGCGAACAACTGCTCCTTCACCCCGCGCATGAGGTGCCGTACCTTCGTTGCCTCAGGCATGGTAGGGTCGGCCCGATTGAAAAGCCGCATTATGTCCTCGACAAACATGGCCACACTCTGATTTGACTGTTGAGACCTTGAACGAATTGCAATCTCTGCATTTTCTTTGCGTGCACTCGAGCTGAATGTTGTAAGTAACTCACGGCGAAAGGCTGCCCAGTTGACAAAGGATGCCTCGTGGTTCTCGAACCACGTCTTGGCCGAGTCTTGCAGCGCGAAGTACACATTCATTAGCTTCCGCTCGTCGTCCCATTGGTTAAATGCAGCCACACGGTCAAAACTGGCCAACCAGTCTTCCACATCCTCTAACCGGTCACCATGAAATGATGGCGGTGATCGTGGTGAGAGAAGGACGAACGGTGGGGCGTTGCTGGAAGGCTGGCTTGTCTGGCTGCTCGTCGTGGATGTCATGGTTCGTAGCGGGGTGGACAGCGGTTCAAACTCAGGTTGTAGGCCTCGCAGGCGACGGCTGGCTTTATGGACAGGAGTCGCGTCCACGCGTTGCTGAGCAGCGTCACTGACGTCTTCGGGGGCAACGTACATGGGATCTTATCCTGCACAATCCACCAAATGTCACCAACACACGTAGCAAGCAGCACAACAACCGAGCTGGCCCTTTTTAATCAAGCGAAAACTCGAGAGAGACGAGGATGACGCTTAGCCACGTGCCAAGCCATTCGGCCACTTGGTGGCGCCAGAAGATGGTCAGCAGTGTGGCAATATATTACGAAAATAATTTGCTTCAGTCGAACCGTAAGCAGTCAGAGTGGAATTCCAAACTCAATGTAGACGATCCAGGTGTGAAAGAACTGGAGGATGTGAATTATGCATGCCCATACTCCACAGTCTATCATTGAGAAACTAATAAAATAAGGAAATGTATGAGTCAAAGAGACGATCTCTACGGTACTATTCCCCGCATGTTTATAAGAGTGTACAGAGACCCGAATTTGGAAGAGTTAGTGGTAGATGTTAATACATCAGTATTCTGCGACACACTGACGACATTACCTCGCTGAGTTAGTCGGAACACTATGAAAATATTATTTAATGACCTAGACAGGCAAAGAGGACATCTGTAGGCCAAACAATTAGAAAAAAGACCTTAGCATGTTTCTCTAGGTATAGCATTTTTCTCAAACTCTAGAAAAAATTTCATCAAGTATATGGTATCATATCCTGTTGACAAGAGCGGTCCTTTACTTTCTCAAATACTATTGATCCAAAGCTATTAGCAATGACAGGAGACAGCGTCTGCCCCAAGCGTTGTGATGTTAGCAATTAGAAGACAATATCTCTTCGAGCCTAGACCTAGCCGTTCCTCTCTTCGCTGCCTTTGTAATCGAACCTCGAGTGTCTGGAAAAGTTACGCTGTAACTCAGGGAGGCAAAGGGGTTTTTATGCGTCATAATACCGCAGTTAGTATCATGGACACACAAGTCATCGGTTCAGCATTTTTTCCAACGTCTGTACACGGATGGATCCTTTGAAAAGAAAAATTGACACATTTATCTCTAACCTCGTCGCTTTTTGACTTCAAAGACGAGTGGTTCCTGGTTGGTCTGGTGCGAGTACACAAAGAACCGGATGAACACGTAGTCCGTGCACTGCGGACTATTTTTCACCGGTCTGTTAAGGTATTCGAACACGCATATGAGCGTGTATGTACCTGCAAAGTGGATGAGAAAGAAAGAGAAAACAGAAGAGTGTTAGTGCATGCTTACGCTCTTTATCTGGTTCCACGTAGGTTCCAGTTATAAGTGGAACATTTTTAAACGTTTCACTTATAACTGGAACATTTGTGGAACTAGATTAAAAGTGTAGAGCTGCCGTTTTTGTACAGTGCCATATATTTGTACCTGTATTTTAACGGTGAGCGGCTGTTAGATAAGTGAGAAAGTTCATGGTAACTCTAATATCAAATAGACACTACCTGAATTTTAAAGCTAGGGGCGCTGATAAAGTGAAAAAATATATGGTAACTGCAATATAAAACCGAGAGGAACTAGAAATTTTTGCAAGTTTCCTTTAGGGAAGATGCCCTTACTCTTTCATTAAGCATTACTCTTTACTAAAAATTTTCATAACGCCGTTATGACTTCAGATTGAATCTGCTAAACGTTCTCATGTGCAATTTCGCTCAGACATAATGAATACGCATATTCCATATGGCTCCCAAAACACGTATTACGTGGTGCATAGTGATAAATCGCTAGACATTAAAACATGGGAGGACTAATAAAATACAGACAAAAAATAGCGCAAAAATTATTTTCTATTACTCAATATTTAGCTCAGTGCCAGATGTCTAAAAACAAAGGCGTATTCTTACATAATTTAGAATATCGCATAAAACACCTCATTAACATTCTACCTTTTTACTCGAAGGGAAGGAATGAGGATTTACTACATAATTTACAATTTAACTTTTCTTACAGCAAACATTGTAGTTATCCCGCCGGCGTGGTGCAGTGGTTACGGCGCTCGACTACTGCGCCCAAGGACGTGGAATCGGATCCAGGCCTCGGCGGCCGCTTTTCTATGGAGGTCGAAATTTCCGGAGTCCACCACAACGGCGTCTTTCATAGCCTTAGTCGCTTTGGGACGTTAAAACCCCATAAACCAAACAATGTAGATATTGTAGCGCCTAAACGCAGCCTTGGCATCTAGTTCAAAGTCTGCTTTTAACATAATGTTATTTTCCTGCCTAGATTATTTTCCCCGTACTGAAAGAAACAAGCTGCATTCCACACAAAAAGAACTGTCTTTTTTACTGACAAGATACACTTACTAGTTCTTGCAGTGGTCCCTCCGGAACTCGTTCCAGTAGTTCGGGATTGATTGGTCTGACCTGAACGTGTAGAAGAGGGCGTGTGTGGCCCGCGAGGTGTTGAACGCCTTGGACCAGATGTTTGATTGCGGTCGCCCGGAGCCGGAGGTGTAGAACGACCATTAGGACCACTAGTAGGTGTCGAAGGAACCAGTCTAGGACTACTCGTGGGAACTCTTTGTGATGTTGGTCGTCCAGAGCCAGAATGCTGTGTACTGCCGCCAGCACTTGAAGCCGTAGGGCGGCCTGTAGGACGAAAATCAGATGTAGTCGGCCTCCTTGCCGTACCTGTAGCAGGGCCGGTGGGACCCACACGGGGAGTTGGGCTTGGTTGGACAGGGTGCTGTGTACTGTCGCGACCACTTGGAGGCGTAGGGCGGCGTGTTG
>JAJIZL010021435.1:473019-497386 GCA_023969395.1 Amblyomma maculatum
GTGCTGTGTACTGTCGCGACCACTTGGAGGCGTAGGGCGGCGTGTTGAACGAGGACGAGATGTCGTTGGCACCTTTCCAGAACTAGTAGCTGGGCCGGTGGAAACCACTCGGGGAGTTGGGCTTGCTGGGACCGAGTGCTGTGTACTGCCACGAGCACTTGAAGGCGTAGGTCGGCCGGTCGAACGACCACGAAATGTCGTTGGTTCATTTGCAGTACCAGTAGCTGTGCCGGTGGGAACCATTCGCGGAGTTGGGCTTCCTGAGACAGAACGCTGTGTACCGCCACTTGTACCTGGAGGCGTAGACGGGCCAGTCGGGCGACCACGAGGTGGAGTTGTCCTCTCTCCAGGACGTGTCGAATGGCCGGAGGGAACACCATGGTGAGTTGATCCTTCTGGACCAGGAGACTGCTGACTGCCGCCAGAGCCCGAAGGTGTAGGCTGCCCAGTCGGACCATCTTGCGAGGTTTTCCCTGCTGGGTCTGTTGCTAGTGAAGGAGCACATTAATACTTCAGTGTCAGTGCTCTGAGTAGTACTGACATTGTAAAAGCGAGTGTAGAGTATAGTTAAAGAAGAGGAAACACTCTGAAACAAGCTGCCCCACTGGAAAAAGCCAACTAGTCTGTGTAAGAAAATATTCAACCATCATTTTGCTAAATCATCTGAACTTAAGGCATCACAAAAGTTCAATAATGAAACTTGCGACAAAATACGGCATTATATCATCGACTTTGTACCCAAGGATTTCATCCCTCAATGTACCCATTAGCTTTGAAGCCGCTGAGCGCAGTAGCCAATTTCAAAGATTGGGCCCCCCAACGCCTATCAATAGCGGTTTATTTCTCTTATTTTGTATTTGTATGAATGTTTCCTCGTTGGTTCAAAACATTATTTCAACATACATATAATCTGCTGGCACGCAAAACTACTTTTCCTCTTGCAAGTTTTAAATTTATCTCAGAAAGTAATATCACACCAAATAATTGTCTTTTTATGCGTGAAGATGCCTTTTGACCGAGTCGAGAACCTTATAACACTAAACTACCCTATTGCAAAAACCAGTGCCACTGGGTCCCAGCGCCATACCTGGTTATGGTCTCAGTATGACGCTGGAGACTGGGCGCACTGGGACGCGGCATACTGGCACGCTACGCACTGGCGGCACTACTGGCGCCGAGAAAAAAAGGCCTGAGATAAAAATTAAAAGCTTAAAAGTAACGAAGCACCTCAAGCACATAAAAATGCCCTAAAAAGTAAAAAAGAAAGAGCGATACCTAGCACGCTTCAAACTCGGTACCTAAGCACTTCTTCAATCTCTAGCTCTCTACGCTAACTACTCGACCACGCCAAGAACAGAAAGCCTCTGAAACATTTCTGCATTTTATGTCATGACCGCATTTATAAGGTTGGGACTTCATGGTTCGCAGTCTACACTCTACCAGCCATTGCTACCGCTCTAACGATTACAACTTCTTGATCATTGGAGCTGGCTGCCTGCTCTCACGACTTGCAACTAATGTTGTGGATGCCTATGCGCGCTATTTTGTGCCCTTGAAATATTTTAACATGTGGAGTTTGACATCGCTGGCAAATTTACCAACGCCGGCTCTTCGGTGGTGCTCTGCTACCGTGGGCGTAATTTTCGCTGAACACGGAGCTTTAGTACAAAGCTTCAAGGCCAAAAGTGCGACCAAACTTCAATACCGGCAAGCGCAGCAGCGACGACACTATTTTTCGAGTAACTAAACCTTATTTGTATTTAAACATTTCGAGAAGCGTTACGATGACCTAGGGCTCGGCTGCTTTATACGCAGAGCAAGAAGGAGCAAAAAAGTTTGAGAAACACGCAAAATAGTATGCATTACAAGCGCTGTATGTTTTTTTTCTCTCATGGGTCCATCGCTCGGTACACTACTCTCTTCCTCGTTTTATTTTTTCTTTCTGCTGTTTATACTGGGCCGCCGTGCAGACTACGATCGCCTGTGTGTGTGTCCACATTGAACATTCTGGCAGTAATCATTGTGTTAGAATGCTCTTAAGATCAGCTGTGAAGTTTGTTATGCATGGTAGCCCACATTATGTATTTTCAGTTTTAGTTGTATGTTAATCGTCAGTGTCATGAGTTATCAGAGGCGCGGCGGCGGTCGTGGTCCCTCTCGAAGCGCTCGAAACGACCTGTCCAAACATGGAAACTCTAGAAAAAAGATACTGCCTTTATTTTCTTACAGGTGCGCAACGACTTCGCAGCAAAAAAATGCTTGCTTGAGCAATATCTTTTATATGCGCCCCGATGGCCGTTTGCTAGTCCGCTATTGCCATGTTGGCCCCTGAGAGATGCTAACCGGTCCGCGCCGCTGGCCGTACCGGCTATACTGGGATACTGGGACCATTGCGGCCCCAGCGTACTTACAGCGCTTCTCCCAGTGCATCGCGGATGCCAGCGACACAAACAGCGTCAAAAAGCTAATCCCAGCGTTTTTCTTCCATCGTACCAGTGCAGCTAGTGTCTTCTCGTTACTGTTCCAGGGAATATCGCAGACCTCCAGCGTGCCCAGCAGACCCAGTGCAAAACCAGCTCGAAAGTCATACTGATTTCGGACTGGAAGACGCTGGGAGACGCTGGATTTTTGCAATAGGGTAGTCCTGTATTTCATTCGAGGCAGCGTCTCAGTTAATGCCAAATGATATTCAGTTGTCTGGCACGAAGGGAAAAACGGTCTCCAGCCCAGAACCTCATCAAAAACCATAGGTGCTTTTCAGGATTCAGGGGTGGGGCCGATAGTGTTCCCATATACAACGAACGTCTCTATAGCAATAACTGTCGTGTTAGCCCAGGCAGGGGGGGGGCGCCGTTGCACCCGCGCCGGAACGCTGCCAGAGAAAGCAGTCCAGACACCGAGCTCCCAAGCGACGAAATGAACCCCCGTTTATTCTCGCACTCCGCTTTTATACACTTGCGCCACACTTGCGCCACAGATACACTAGCGCCGCTATCGCAGTCGCAGCTGCCAGCCAAGCCATGCCAAACCAAAACAGATGATAACAGCACATCCCCCTTTTCAAGCACTATTAACTTTACATGCATACACTTCAAAATAACATTGGAACACACCAAAGAAAACACGACAGAACACAGTCACTCCAGCATCAGTCGTCCACGCCCAGCCTTATGGGTTTGCGAACAACTCTTCCAAATCTGGTCGTAGTTACAATTCTAGCTTGAGAATTGCCACCGTCAGTCTCCGTCTGAGTTAGAGGCACCAAAGCTTCCGGAGCTTCGTCAAATTGGTTGTCTACTCCAGTTACCAATCCGGCCCTGCTGCGCTGTTCCTGACTATCCGGAAATTCGTAGTTCCCGCTATCTACCCGGTCTTTTGGGAGACGGTTAAGCATTCTCCTGTTTCGACAGACTTCAACCCCGTTTTCCGTTTGAACACGATATGAACGCGGCTGTGGTGCTGCTCCGAGCACTGTACCTTTGGTACGGAGATCAGTCACCCACACCACATCACCTGCTTCCAGCTTTGGGAGATTTTTAGACCGGTGACGTCGGTCGAAGTAGCGGCTTTGCTCCTTTCTGACTTTACGGTCTTTGGCTGCCGCTTCTTGCAGACAGCATTGTCCCGGATTGCGGTGCGAAGGCAGCATTGGGACTCTCGTCCTAAGCCTTCTACCCATCAGTATCTCCGCTGGGCTGACGTTCAGAACACCTGGTGTGGCCCTATAAGCCAGCAAGGCTAAGTAAGGGTCGTCCGATTTTAGAATGAGATTCTTAACCGTTTTTACCATACGTTCGACTTCCCCGTTTCCCTGGGGGTGCCTCGGACTCGAGGTGACATGACGGAAGCCATACAGTTTTGCAAATTTCTCGAACTCGGCCCTGACAAATTGGGGACCATTGTCGGTCACCACACACTCGGGAATGCTATGTCTCGCAAAAATGCTTTCCATTCGGCTTATCACGGTAGCAGACTTTGTTGACGGAAGAATGGCAATCTCTGGGTATCGCGGAAGATAGTCTACTACGACAAGATATTGCCGTCCCTGAATTTGAAACAGATCGACCCCTACTCTCTCCCAAGGAAAAGAGAGCGTTGGCGATGCAATCATCGGTTCGATCTGTTCTGGCGCATGCCTCGCGCAAACGCTGCACTGTTTCACGAATGACGCTATCTCAGTGCTAAGTCCCGGCAACCAGACAGAACCTTTAGCCACACTGCGGCATCGCGAGATGCCTTGGTGACCGTCATGCAGTTTGATTAGCGCTTCCTTGCGAAGGGTCTGAGGAATGATAAGCCTCATACCTTTGAGCAGAAACCCGTTCACCAAAGTAATGCATGCACGTTCCTGCCAGTATGGCAGAAGATAACAGGGAACATTTTGTTTCCTGGGCCACCCTTTTTTGCACACTGTGCGCAAGCTTCGACACACTTCGTCTTTTGCTTGACCTTCTTTTACTCCTTTCAAGAAATCGTCGCCTGTTTCTAAACCCAGTAAACAAGCTTTCGAGTAAGCGGTTACCTCTGAGACAGTTGAACAGCTTTCCACTTTCGTACGAGCTAACGGCGAACGTGAAAGAGTATCAGCAGTGGTTAGCGATTTGCCTGGTACATATAATACAGAAAAACTGTATCGCATCAGGCGCAGACGAAAACGTTGAATTCTTGGGGGCATAGCGCCGATTGCCATGTGACCCAACAGCGACACCAAGGGCTTGTGGTCAGTTTCAAAAACAACTTCCAGACCACGTATATACTCATCAAACCTTTCCGCTGCCCACGTCAACGCCAGCGCCTCCTTTTCGATCTGGGAGTACCGTTGCTCGCTTTTGGTGAGCGAACGATAAGCGAATGCAACTGGTCTACGTTGCCCGTCTTTTTGCTTTTGAAACAAAACTGCTCCCAGACCAAAAGACAATGCGTCAGCTGAAAGAGTGGTTTGTAGCGAAGCGTCGTACAAAGCCATGCATTGCGCTGAACAAATGAGCTCTTTGAGTTCTTGGAACGCTTTTTCCTGATTGCTGTCCCAGACCCAGTCCCTATCCTTGTGCAAAAGAACACGCATGGGAGCAGACACTTGGGCTAAATGTGGCAGGAAGCGGCCCAAATGATTCGCCATGCCCAAAATGCTTCTAAGCTCAGTAACGTTTCTGGGTGCTCTCAAATCTTTTATAGCCCTGACCTTCGCTGGCTCAGGATGAATAGCTTCCTCATTCAAAATGTGACCCAAAAAAAACGCACTTGCCTAATCCCGAATAAGCATTTCTCTTTGTTTAATGTCACATTTGCCCTTGCTAGGCGTGTGATCACGTTACTTAAACGCTCATCGCGTTGAGCTTTGCTTTCGCCAAACATTAGGACATCGTCCATGAAATTAATGACCCCCGGCAGGCCACCTAGTATCTCAGACATTCTCTTTTGGAAGTATTCCGGAGCGGAGGTAATTCCAAAGGGTAGTCGCGTGAAACAGTATCTACCGAAGGGTGTTAAGAACGTAGTTAGCTCTTCCGAGTCTTTACTGAGTCGCACTTGGTGGAAGCCTGAGTTGGCATCGAGCTTTGAAAACCATTTCGCTCCCGACAGTGACCCTAGAGCTTGATCCACAATTGGTAACGTAAATCGCTCTCGAACTATGCATTTCTTTAATTTAGTGAGGTCTACGCAAACTCTCAGGTCTCCTGAGGGCTTCACTACCGGAACTATTCCGGCGCACCATTCGGTGGGCCCATCCACTTTCCTGATTATGCCTAAACGCTCCATTTTATCTATTTCGCGCTTCAGGGACTCCCTCAGGGGAATTGGTACCCTGCGTGGAGCGCTTATGGCATGCGGGATAGCTCCAGCTTGTAGCCTGATGGTGTACTGCCCTGGCATCGTACCTAGACCGCGGAACATTTCTGGAAAACGCGTCTCGTACTGCAGGTTTCCCGACTCGACCGCGTCTGCAAATTTCACGATACCTAAGACCTCAAGTGCAGGTAATCCTAGAAGGACGTCGCGTAACGGACTGACAACGTAGCATGTTTGATACACAGTTTTCTCTTTCCATGCGATCTCTGCTACGAATTTGCCTAGTACGTTAAGCTTACTGCCTCCTGCACCTAGCAAGATTTCATCGGTTTTTACCAGTCGGGACGGTAATCCCGGAAACGTTGCTGGTAATACTGACACTTCAGCACCTGAGTCAACCTTTGCAAAAATGGGCACAGAATTAATGCGCACCTGAACAAATCGCGCTTTTCTGCATGCATCTATTTATCCCACGAAAGTCTCTCCAGTTTCCTGGTTGACCGCTGAGACGCGTACCTTTCGTTGAGCGGAAGCCGTTGCTTTCTTCAAGCAGGCCTTTGCGAAATGTCCCTTCTTGCCACAGTGAAGACACTTGGCAGCTCTGGCTGGGCACATTGTCCTGGGGTGGGCGTCGCCACTGCAGAAAGGACACCGCACCTCCGGCGTTTGTTGCCCATGCTGCCGTACCTCCGGCGTTCGTTGCCCATGCAGACGACCCTTGTGCCTCTGTTGAACCACCGCGTCCACATTGGGGTCCTGGTCACGAATTTCCGATAACTGATGGCTGTGCTGTCCTCGTAGAGTACTTTGCTGCTGTTGGACGCTTTCCTTTAAGCGAGCCTTCGACAGCGCCGAAGCGAGCGTTAGCTGAGAATCCATTTGCAAAGCTTCCGAGAGCTTTGCGTCGCGGAGCCCGACAACCAGTCTGTCTCGGATCATTCGTTCTTTTAGTTCACCGTAGTCGCAACGTTCCGCCAAGCCGTGTAGCGCAGTGACGAACTGGTCTACCGACTCTCCTGGCATTTGTACGCGTCTGTGAAAACAGGCGCTTTCGTACACGATGTTACTCTCTTTTACGAAGTGCCCGTCGAACTTTTTCTTTACGGTTTCATAGTTCTTGGCGTCTTCGTCAGATAGTGAAAACGTCTTGAATATGCCACGAGCTTGCCTCCCCATTGTGTACAACAGCGTTCGTACCTGAGCCTCCCCGGAGCATTCGTTGAGTCCCGTTGCATATCGGAAGTCGTCGAAATGTTCGATCCACGCCGGCCACTCTGACGTGCGGTCAAAGTCCAGCGGTGGCGGTTTCTGCAGTCCATGCAGCCGTATTGAAGGCGTCTTCGACATCGTGGATGGAAGGTGCCCGGCTCAGTGCGAAGATTCTTGACCATCTGACATCATGTCGTAGACGGCCACTTCTGACACCATGTCGTGTTAGCCCAGGCAGGGGGGGGGCGCCGTTGCACCCGCGCCTAATTTAACCTAATTTAACGACTTGATACGTGCATTACGTCGAGGCAATATAAGCTTGAAACAATTTGAGCCTGGTTTGCATCCAACGAATAACCGTAAACCTTAAAAAGATCAAATAAATCATATCTTGTTCGAGCCAGAGATAGTTAGAAACGATCATTGGACCGGAAGCTGCAGCGTACAGCACGCTTATAGCTAACTGCAGACATCCTTTGAATAAGCGTTAAATGCTAAACAAAACGGTAATTTTAGTAATATTTCCAAAACAGAAAGTAGCAGCTATCGACTGCGGAACAGCATACCGAATAGCGCTTTAAAGCGACTAAGGCTTTTGGAATATCGTAATGAACCGCAAAAACATTAAGACGACCTGGCCGCCTTTGGCGTGCATTGATGCAGCATAATAGAATGTAAACGCTGAGTGTTGACAAACTCTCAATATAGGAAAAGTGGAAATATTGAAAAGAGGAGGAGCGATACAATACTGATGACCCAGTAATCTCTTGGTAACACACCTTTGACTCGCAAGACAAACACAGTGTATGTATTTCAGTACCAGCTTTAAGGGAAGTCTAAAGTCATGGCATAATAAACGCCATTCTCGTAGTTTTACTGGTAAGGACTCTGCGGATGTGGACGAAAGCATACGCAAATACGAACGTGTCAGAAAATATATTCACTGGGACCCCACTCTCTTGCAAACCAGTGCTTTTACCTCGAGAGCACGCCGATACCCTGGTACGAGACTCATGAAGACCAATTGACAAGTTGTAAACCTTACAAATAGAAGCTCCACGAACTCTTTGGGAAACCTCTTGTCGACAGCTTGCGCAAAGATATCTCTAGGCCCTTCGTTGCCTACATTCATAATATGCTCGCACTTTGCCATGAAATGGGTCAGAATACCCCGCCGGGGTAACGCAGTGGTTACGACGCTTCACTACTGTTCCCAAGGATACGGGATCGAATGCCGGCCTCGGCGGCCGCTTTTCGATGGAGGCGAAAATCTAGGCGCCTGTGTACTGTGCGATGTCAGTGCACGTTAAATAACCCCAGGTGGTCGAAATTTTCAAAGTCCTCCACTACGGTGTCTCTCATAGCCTGAGTCGCTTTGGGTCGTTAAACCCCACAAACCAACCAAATAGTCAGAAGATGTCGGAGTCCGACAAAAATGGTCCCTGTCTTGAAGGTCATCGCAGATGATGAATTCCATTTACTTGCGTACAAAGACTGCCGCACGGTTGATAACATTATAAAGATTGCTGTCCTTTTCAGGCCTCCAAAATTCGCCGCATCGCACCGTAACTTGCCCGCCTCCCTAACACTGCACTGACATTTTCGTGTCAAGATTTGCCGTCCGACAACGAGCCCACATCGACCGAAAATGTGACCTGTGTCGTCCGCCCCGAACTCGAGGACATCTCTCCCGTTAACTTGCCACTACATTTTGCTGTCAGGGACAACACGGACATTCCCCTAATTCAGGTCGTTGCCCACCAAGAGCTCACCAACTTGGGTCTCTTCACCGTTGCTGCCATCTGTCCACTGACTGCCGCCGATGTTCGTGCAATTTATTTGGGGCGACCTGCTTATGTAGCCCGTGTCGACGTAATCTAGATGACTCTCGCACATCTGATAACAGGCTTATTTGTTTTGCTTGCTTCTGCGTCAGCCATATCGCCCATTATGGACGAAACAGATGGTTCAAGTCACAAAGGGCCCGTCTACCACCATCTTCTATCTACGATGTCCACTCCCGACCCTTCAAGCACTGCCGTTGATACCGAGCCTTCCCGCGTCAGCGGATCCCCCTCCCCACGCTAATGAAACCTGTCTTTGGAGTGGCCATACAAGCCACGTATGCTACGTTTTTGATGTGCTGAGCTCCATCTACATACACTGCGTGTTGATTGTTTTCATACTATTTCTGAAGGACATGTGCCGTTGTCTTTCTGCGGGCATTGTGTCTCCCTGGTAGCATGTTTCTAGCTATTTGCTTAACAACTAGTCTACTAGTAATGTAAGCAGATAAATGGAATGTTGCGCACACCTAGTCAGTAGGGTGCATGTGGAGCTTATTACGCATCCCGTAACGCTGCGTGAGAAGTGGGCCACTTGGTCTGTCTTATGTGCTTCAGTTATTTCAGGTAGCGCATTCTTCTCTCTAGTTTTATCCCCGAAATGAGGTAGGGATGTAGTCGTATGTCCGTTTGCCTATGTTAATCTGTGAGAGGTGAGTGAGGATGGAAGCGTTTGACACATTGTCGAAAACCTTACTCAGATCGAGGCTCACCATGGTTGGCGTGGCTCTTATGCGGTTTGGAGCTAGAATGTCATGTTGTATTTGCCACATGATGTTCTGAGTCGAAAGACCTGCTCGAAACCCTGTCATGAATGGGAAGAACGTGCCTTCTGCGTCGGTGTGCATGAGAAGCCTGTTTAAGGCAACGTGTTCTATTACCTTCCCAAGACATGGAATTAGCGAGATTGGGTGAAGGATCCATCTCGAGTATTTTGCCCGGTTTAGGTATGAATATAATTTTAGATTGCTTCCATTCGTCAGGGACTCTGCCGTCTTTCCAGTACCTCTTCAAGAGTTCCGTAAGAGCTTCTACTGACTGGCCCTCTAAGTTGCGCAACATCTTTTTGGTGACGCGATTTCCCCCGTTGCCGAGTTGGTGTTAATTTAGTTAAGAGCAGCTCTCATCTCTGCTACGGTAAAGATGGTATTCATGTCAAGATTATCCAATCCTGACTACACATCTTGCATGAATAAATCTCGGTAGGTGTTAACATACTGATCTTTTATTGTGTTCATCAGCTCTTCGGTCCCCTGGAAAGATTGCCAGATCCTAAGCAGGCACTTTTGAGATTCGTCCTTAGTTCTTGTAGGTATGAGAAAATGCCTATGTAGAAACCTTGTGTTCTTGTTACCCAGTTGTCCATTAATGCCCAAGTCTGGTTCCACTACTCTCGGCTATGTTTCCACAAGTAAGCCTCGATATCTTTTTCAAGTCGGGTTAGCCGAAATCTATACCTCAGTTATGCTTATTTTTACGCCATTAAGCATGAAAACTCCTGTGTGCTTCCATCATGTGTACTAGCTTAGCCTCCGGGCTGGGACCGGGTCAACTTCGTTTATCTGTGAATCACCTCGTGATGCCATCAGCAGTTTTTACGTCATGACCGGTTGTAACGTCATCATGACGTTACTTCCGGTTATTAGACACAGCCGCATGTAACGCCATGATGACATCATATCCGGCCGGCAATGACGTCTCCATGTGAGGACGTTATAGACATTTTCTTTATTCATGACTATTAAGCCATGACAAGTGAATAGTTGGTACGTTTAGTGACTAGTTGGACATAAGTACTCGTTAGTGACTACGTAGCCACAAATTAGCTGTGGTTTAGCTATGGTTAAACATGGTAGAGTATCGAGTAGAGCAAAGTAGGCTCAAGTTCAGTGCGTCTAGGGCCAAGATGAGACCACTACGAAAGTGTGATCCTCGCGAAGATGCGAAGCATCTGCAGTACTGTAGCTCTCGCTATAAAAGCAAGACTGTGGGGCCTGTGGGATATACGAGATATCACCTAGACCCTGTGTCTTAGTATCACCTAGACCTTGCGTCTTGGTTTGGTTTGGTTTACGGGGTAAAATTAACGCCACGGTGCAGCTGATGCCATGAGGGATACATAGTAGATGGCTGCGGAAATTTTTTGACCACCAGGGTACTATAACACGCCCTGACATCGAAGCGCGAACGGGTGCCTTGCTTTCACCCTGGATCGAAAAGCGACCGCCGTGGCTTGGGTTCGAACTGGCATTCATGTGCCGAGCAGCCCAGTGCCCTAAACACTGCATCGCCATAGCTGGGTAGCAGTGACCTTTTAGAAAATTCCCTTGTTTTTTTGCATAAGTTGGTTTAGAAACCCAAACGCAACCTATCCCATACGAGTAAGTAGGGCTAAAAAAATGGCTATTCATGATGGTGCGCCTGCTGTGAAACAGCGATTGTGATTTTGAGTAGTGGACAATGGACAACCACTACACCGCCAACCTCTGCGACTACCTTAGTGAAACTGCACTTCACTCCTTTTCAACTTTCTATCTTCTGCTTTCCATTCCCCCTTTCACAACCTATGCTTTGTGGCAAACATAGCAAATAAAAAAACTATTCGAAATTGCAATAAAGTCTTACTATTCAATAGCACCGTTAAAAAAGCAAAACCTGCAAAACTGTTTTCGCTCTTCCACGGAAAATATTGCGTGCAGCGAGTGACCAAACCTGAGCTTAACAGCCATCTAGTCTGCTTCTGAGCGTGTGTACTGTAAACGCGGCACTGCCCTTCCCTCATCTCTTCCCCTTTTTCTGTACCAGCCGTTCCGTCCATTAACGTCTGCCCGACCTCTGCTCACTCCCGCAGCACCACCTCGTGCTTATAAACTCTTCAGGATTAGTGGGCCCGTGCCTTACTTGTGGTAAAGTGTCTGAGTGTGTCCGATTACAATATCACTCTTCACAATACCGCAGTCCGCTGGCTCTTCAGCGCTGACACCAGAAAAGTGCGGATGTTGTGTTCTAAGGCATAGTTTGAGGCAAAAGTAGCAAAGTAGCCAATTGAAAGTTTTTGTTTTTTGGAACGCATTTGGAGGCCAGTAAAGAAAAAAAAAACTACGTGAAAGACAACAATCAAATGCTAGGTTATTAGTCTCTGCTAAATATTTAAAAAAATGTCGGAAAGAAATGTCGCACACTAGGTAGAATTAATTTCAACACCCTTCATTCAGTTTCGCATAATTGATAATGTGCTATCGTCTTCTGATATCGTCTTCTTTACAGGCTGGATATAGCTGTGACTCCCGGTGTATAAGAGAACAGATCAGTTTTGTTCGCGGATTCCGAGAAGTCTACAGGTATCGTTTGGTTCTCTGATTGGACGAGGAATAGTAGGCGTAAATAACCCACGAAGTAAACTCGCTTCTGAATATTTCAGTGCCATTTTCCCTTAAAATGAGTTATAAACCAAATACATCACGGCAATGTATCATTCATCAACCCTAAATTCCCCTCAAACACGCCTTTACCAGAGTAACAAATAATGCATACGCCGCACAGATACCACAGCGTACATCTCCATTCAAAACGTATAGTCTAGTACAGGGTTGCTAGGATACGAACATAAACCACTAGCAAAACTTACTGGTAGTTCTTGAGAAATTGCCGCTGCCCTTGCGGTAGGTGACTTTTTCCGTTGCTGTGTGTAAAGAAATATGCAGTTGATTCAATCAGCTGAGTTAATTTAAGCTCTAGGACAGACGAAATTAATGCAATCTGGAAATGGGAAAGGAGGCAAACATGCACCCTCCGCCTTCACAAGGGTTATGCGAATGCCTTGATGGCTGCCTTCAGGTCGTGTCGCAGATTCTTATTCGCATGCACGCGTCTTGCTACTACTTCAATCATCTCTAATTTTGCGGGTTTGTTATTTGTGACATACGCATTATCATACAGAAACTAACTGTCACATCGCGTGGAAGACTGGCGTGGATACGAAGTCTCTCTTTAAGCAAGTCGTATGAACGTGACTGCTTGGTTCAGGGTTATTGCGTCTTACTGCGGATTCGAGGGTACTGAGTTCGACTCCCATGCCCTCCTGCGTTAAAACAAGGGCAACCCGGCTTTGTAGAGACTTCTTGTGACCATGACGTGTGGTGTTGTAATAAAGCCCATTGCCTAAAGCTTCCAGGCCCCGCTACCTGGTTCTGAGCCATGTTGAGCGGCATTACGAAACACCTTAAATTTAGCACCTCAATAGAGGAGTAGGAGAAGGATAATTCTTCACTCTAACGAACTTTGGCATCTTAAAAGCTGCCTTGAGAGCTTGTTTGTAAAATATATTTGCAGACCCTACGGCCTAGGAACTTTTGGCTGACCCTGTAAATGCACTCCTATCTGTCGCGTACCTCAAATACGTAATTTTTCCGAATTTCTTTCCTGATGTGGTCATTCTACCAATTTCTGAACTCGAAATGCTGCCACTACGTGAGACGAGATAGCGCGCCAGCAAGACATATAGATACTAAATAGAGGTGTAATAAGTGCTTGTTACCTTTATCTTTTTTCGTCATATTTCATGCATTTCGTGCATTCAGCTTATAAGGCACCACTTATGTTTATTTCTGCTGCGTACTCATCGCTAGTCAATATTTGCCAATACGACATAAAGTCCAGGCATATTGTGCAGGCTTAAATAAAAAAAAAAGCTAAATAGTTTCTCGTTCGCATGTTATCCTCAAAATGAAGGGAGTGCAACTTTCGAATTACGATTTGTCAGTGTCTTGCGCACTATATAAAAATGATCGCATAGCCTGCAACTAATTTAACGATAGTGAAGATGCGTTTAAAATTTGGCAGGGCAAAATGGATGCCTGTTGTTTCATTTCCTTTTTTCTTCTCGTAGTTCTAATTAGTATATTATTCGCAAAATGGAGACACATGCAAAATAACAATTTTAATTTTTGAAGGGCATAAATATGCCTTCTCTGAAGCAAAATGCTGCCGTGTAATCGTGTACAGTGTGCCATTATGTTCGGGCTAATTAGTAGGCGAGTGGAAGTAACAACATGGAGAAGCCTGCCTAAATACACCATCCAAAGCACGCTGTCCACGCGTTCGAAAAGAAAATAATTTTCGAAAGATAATTTTGATTATTAAAAGAGTTACAAATACCAACAATTGTAGAATTAGACGTAAACATATATGATCACTAAGCATACGTTCTCACTCTTACTCATGCGCGTCTCGAGACCTTCAATTTCATATTCTTGTTTGTAATTGATTTAAGGAGGGGCCTCGATATTGCTACTCAGGGCGGCAAAAGAACCATAAGGTTTACACATGGCAGCTTCCTTCGCGACTGTTTTGCATTATTCCTGACATTTGAGTTTTAAAATGGAGCGCCTTCATCAACCGCTAAGATCACAATCGATCGGAAAAGTTGGAATTCTGTCGACCACATTTTTCATTCCGGGATAGACAAGAGCAGATAGAGTGTCAGCAATTACGTTCAGCACTATTTATGGCATAAGCTATACACTCTATTGGCTGAAAATGTGGCGCGCATACAAAAAATGACGCGGAATATGTAGAACATCGTAGAGAGACAACGAAGGCAACAGGATTGTCATTCAATTGCACAATTTTCTGCGAACTGTTGTCATATTTGTTGCTGTGAGCAGCCGGTGTGGGCCTTATCACCTTTGCTTCTATATTACGTACAACAATATTATTCAGGTTTTTTCTTACAGAGTTTGGCCGAGGCATAGGTTTATCACTTCGTCTGTGACTCATGATGCGCTGAGATGCGTTGGAATGTGGGCACTCTCGTCTGCTTTCATAATTAAGTCTATTGTTCTCGTCAAATTCAGCTAGTTTAGACAGACGTTTCTGAACTGAGTTTAAATTGTTCGCTGCCGAAACCATCAGGCATTCTTTTTCGGGCGCAAGTCAACCTAACACAATTTTATTTCTGTGCATTTCCAGAATGTTCATTGGTTGTCATCGGCTTTGTCATCAGCATGTGACAATAGTAATTTTCCAGTCTGTGCATATTCACTACGGCAATAACGAATATTAAAAAGAAATGCGTTGCTTACCCTCTTCAGTCGTGTATTCATCTGAAAATAGATACAGAGGTGAAACCAGATGACATGAATGAGTTTTGATACTAGTGGGTTTCTGTATCTTGCTTACAGCACAGTTAGTTGCTCGTAAACGTTTTTGCCACAACTACGCGCAGCTGTTTTGTAAGATAAGTTAACAAAAGGTTTTCTCCTAATCATTTGGTCAGTGCAATCTCAAGAATAGGACAATTGCATAACAGTGTCCCGGGAAAATATTTGGAACGCTGGCCTTAAAGGAGGCACATAGCTAAAGCCTATGGGTTATCTTATTTTCGTAAAGGCTGACTCTCAATTTGCGAATGTATACCTGTAATGCACTGAAAACTATTGAGATGACGCAGCTTGAGTGCTGAGGAAAAAACCCCCGCTAATATTCCTATCTATACGTTTTTAGAATCGGAAAGATTTGGGGTTTAGCGCGATCTGCATGCATGACACATAAACAATGACAATACGCCTACTCTCCGTTCCCGTGTTCGTCGAAATGAGCGGGCTTTCACAATCCCTTAGTGCGTGTAACCCTTATTGGTTAATATAGCCCTCACTTTTTCCAGTGTTGCGACATACTTTAAAAATTGAGAGTGCGCGCAATTATCCAGACTGTTTTCGATACTTTGGAAGCGTTGACATAGAGGAATTGTTCGAAGTTCAGCCAATCGTCATTCAAATAGCTGAAAGCTATCTGCAACAAATTCTTGCTGAGAAAGACTCGCAATGTCTCAATTTGTGCGCTTGCTTGAATATTGCGGCTTATTGCCTCGACTATATTAGTAGATGGAAAAAATTTCCATGCTTCACTGCCAGGTCAATAACAAACAATACAAGATTGTTGAAGCGTTATCATCAAATTTCATACCAGGTCCTGACAATGCTTGCAAAATGTATGTAAAATATATCTTTTTAGGTTAAATACCCCTCACGGCAAATGTTTAGTCATTATTATTACGAGCCAGTCCGTATGGTACTTGTCTCTAAGGGCCTCCAGTTCTCATGTCTCACGAATTCAGACGACTAATATTTAGCTCACTTAGGGCTTAATAGAAACACCCCAAAAGGTTTAAATTATTATGCGTGATCACACGGGCAGTGTGATCGTTCTGTCATGTAAAACAATAGGGCAAAGCCAAACCCCATTTCATTTGACCGTACCAGTTCCTGATATGTGATTATCATTTTTCTTTTATATGTTGTCTTTGCCTGTGAGACCATCCTGAAAACTCGTAAAACAAAATGATTGCAATTGAAGGCAAACACCTTGAGACCAGGGCCGGCTTGCACGACAAAGTCCGATTTAAGTCTAGACTTAAGCGGTGTCTTTAGTAAGACCAGACTTCTTTAAGATTGCTCGGGTTCCGAATGCTTCTGATCGTGTTCACCAGAGTGGCTTCCCTGAACGCCCTCGGCAACCACTTTGGTCATTTTACTTCATGACACAATATTAAGCCGCAAAAACGCAATGGCACGTATTTTACGCAGCGCAAGACTGACGGAATGTTTACATCTTACAGCTGGGACAGGGCCAGTGTATCCCTGTATTTCCCTAATTTTTCTACTTGGGTACCTGGCGTCCTTGTGTCTTAAGTAAGAAGGCACTAGAGTCGTAATCGTGCGAGCAACTTATTCAAGTCAGGACTGAAGCCCAGTCTCGACATCAGTCTTAAGTGGCCATGTTAGCGGCCTATCCTTTAGACTCAGTTAAGCCTGGACTTAGCTAAGACAGTCTTAAAATCATTTCGTGCAAGCGGGCCCAGGTTGCCCTCGCCAGCCCGCTTGCACGAAACGATCTTAAGACTGTCTTAGCCAAGTCCAGACTTGACTGAGTCTAAAGGATAGGCCGCTACCATGGCCGCTTAAGACTGGAGTCGAGACTGGGCTTCAGTCCTGACTTGAATAGGTCACTTGCACGATTACGACTCTAGTGCCGTCTTGGTTAAGACACAAGGACGCCAGTTACCTCAGTAGAGAAATTAGAGAAATACAGGGATGCACTGACCCTGTCCCCGCTGTAAGATGTAAACAGTCCGTCATTCTTGCGCTGCGTAAAATCCGTGCCATTGCTTTTTGCGGCTTAAGATTGTGTTACGAGGAAAAATGCCCCAAGTGGTTGCTGAGGGCGTTCAGGGAAGCCCCTCTGGTGAACACGAGCCGAACCGAAGCGTTCGGAACCCGAGCAATCTTAAAGAAGTCTGGTCTTGCTAAAGACCCTGTTTAAGTCTGGACTTAGCTCTGACTTTATCGTGCAAGCCGGCCCTTGATAAAGCACACAGGAAAGCAGGTTGCACTTTAGATGAAGCACAGTTCTCTATACTGCGGTTTTGGTCAGCATGCAGGTACCTCCACCGATATAATAGAAGATATTATTCATTCAACAGGAAAACTACTACGATATATTTGAATTGAGTTTTAAATATAAATTTTGACTAGCTTTTGATACCAAAGCTTTTGAATTTTTCACAAGCTTTATTTTCACATGTTTTAGCTAAAGGGGCGCAGGAAAAGACTTTGAAGTTCATGTTGTAGGGCCCTTAGTGAAACGCTATCAGCTTTCCATCCACCTTCGACTGTAACCTCCGTGAGTGACACCTGCTAAAGGTCATAAAGACCAGAAGCACCCCACTGCAAATTTTTATAAATGAAATCAAGCTGAAAACTGACGAGCCGTCCATATGCTCAAATGTTATAATAAAATCAAGAGTTCGCCGCAGCCACTTACATGTGTAAACGCGGAGCAGAAGGAATATGAAGATGAACATGATGATGATCAGGACGCAAATGATGCAACATATGATGGGGATTACTTCGTCCGGGTAAGTGTCTTCATCCTTCTTTCCGGAACCTCTGAATAGTTCCGAAAAATATCGACATGAGTGAATAGAGAGTGCAGTACTTTTTTATGATATACCGCGATAAACTAAAAGCTCATGTAAATAAAAAAGACAGCTCTCTTTATAAAACGTTGGCAGATCTGTTCCATCTCAAAAGCTATTTTTGGTGATGACTGCTGTGTTTCTTTGTGCCGCTTTCATTGCGAAAGTAATAATACTTTCACTTTTCAGCACTTCGCGTAGCGAGGCGATAGTTACCATTTACCTCTAGCATGACCTTTGGCGCGCTGCCAAGCACAGCTGCGCAAAAACAGGGGCCCCGATTCGTGCCTTGCGCCGTTCACTATCGAGGCGGTAGCTACCAAACGCGGCCTAACTCCCGCTCCCTCACGGAGGGAGCGCTACAGCCGGAGTGACGTCATCCCATCTGCCACAAAAACAGGGCGGTAGCTACCAACCACGGCCTAACTCCCGCTCCTACCGCAACTACCGCCGGGGGTGCAACGTTCGATACTATAGGAGGTGGCCTAGCGGCAGGTGGAAACAACGCTGTCTCCAGGGATGCTTTCATTTCTGCTTGCGTAAAGGATGCCGTTGTAACCGGTGCCGGAACGGCAGTTCTACATTCTGGTAACCTCACCCACAACCAAGTATATCGTTGCAGCCACAGCACTCCTTGCCTTGCTACTAGTTATACATATAATAACCCGGTAGCACCCCGCAATAAACAATAGTTGAGCCATATTCCATGGTCAGATTGAATCACTGCATAACCATAAGCAAAACCACAAGCACCACAGCCAGCTACACCACCAGCTGAACCTAGGCGTAGCCATAGCTATTGCTTTCGCAATTACCAGGCTTAACCAAGCTAAGCCACTGCCAGTTTTGTTTCAATTGGCAAAAGAATATCTGAATAGTGATCGTTAATGTTAGACACCAGTAGTATTCGGCGTTTTAGAGCTAAAATCGGCAATTCAAACTGAAAAGAATTTATTTCCCTTGGTCATTTATCTGAGGAGCGTTGGTCCTCGGCTGTACCTGAATTATTGTACACTGCGTGTTTAGTTGGCCTTTAACTATAACCTTTTCTCTTATGTTTGTGCGCTTCCCACGAGAAGTTTGGGACGATAACTGCTGCTTCTGATATGAGCAATGTCGTACAATTAAGATTTTACGCGAACTAAACGGCACCTTTTCAGTGCACTCGAGTGACGTTAATTTGTCTTGTCAAATATGCCACTGGTTAAAGCCTTATAAGTTCTGGTGGTATTGCACGGAGAATATTATTGACCTTACTTCCATTATGTAAATCCTAACGCGCCGTAGAAATCGCATATTCCATCTGAAACGTTTGTCTCCTGACACAAGTGAAGGAAGGCAGAAGTTTGATCAATTGTAAATCACTGACATCCTCGAATCGCCCGTTATTGATTCCGTATGGAGGCAGAGCGCTGTGAATAGTGCCTTTGTGTCAACGTTTTAGAGCGCAGCTCTTTGGCGGCCGTTCCTGGGTTTCGCGTCGTCGTCGCCGTCGGCGTTGTCCCTCGTAACAAGCTCCACTTTTACTTCACCCTTCGTTCCCTTACGTCGATATTCAGGTGCCCATGGAAACAATTATGACAGATACGGCGCCTTTCCATTCCTGTGCGCGATTCAGGTGTCCACAGAAACAAGTGTGACAGATACTGCGCTTTTATGAAAGGCACGCTTCAGAGTTCAAGTGGATGACGTCACCACGCAAGATACACACCGCGAAGATAAGAGATGCGGACTATCAAACTATCTCTATATACGCAAACTACATCTAAATATGATGCTTTTCTCTCTGTTCGTGAATTTTCGCTTACTGCACATGTTACCCTGCTGTTCGGTGCGGGCGCTCAATCACTGAGAAAAGCTACATATTTGAATGTAGTTTGCGTCTATACAGCTAGTTTGATAGTCCGGATCTCTAGGTTACCTTCCCTTGGCTTTCGAGGACATAGCAATGATCTAGCCCGCCCTCATTTTCCTTTAAAACATTCTTCTAGAAATTCAATGATATGCTTGCTAACTTTGCCTACAGCACTTTCAAGTCAGTTTAAGATATTTGCGAGGGTTCTTTCTCCTCATCTGCAGCTTGCGACATTAGTCTCGTCGCAGCGCAACGTTCCTATGGATCCACGCGCTGCCTCCCGAACCCTCCCGATAACTTAATTGCTCTCCTCATTTTTCCAACCACACCAGCTTCCTTCTTGACTGTCAAAAACTGTAGCTGAGTGCTCTTGAAGGAATATGTGCGAAAGGTAAAATAGTTGTCTGAACTTCTACACACACGTCTCGCTCGAAATGTTTCCCTCAAGCTGTCAAAAAAAGGGAAACAGCTTATGAGCGGCGCTGAAATTTCTAATTAGTACGCAAAGTATTCTTCGGCAATTTTTCTATCATGATGTAGAAATTAGACTTCGTAGTCTCTCTTATTTGCTGCGCTTTCGCCAGATAAATATACACTATGGTTTTTTGCTTTATGCCTAGCTTGGGTTATCTGCACATGGCACGCTCTTTTTGTGAGAGAGCAGTAATTGAAAGACTACTTCTCCGAACAGGTGAGATGGGACAACAGCTGCATAGCAACAAGTGCATCACAGCAGCAGCTTAGCAACACGTTCGTGTGCATAGCAATGGCATACATTCACATAAAAATGCTTTGCCGAGGGAAACGCAAGTCACGCATTATAGCGTTGAAGTCCCGGAGCCATTATAAGAAGGGATTTCGACCGCGACAAGTGCCTTCCAGCTACATCAAGCTAGCCGACAAAACAACTGTTTTCTAAAACCGCTTTGGACAGATATTAGACAACTTTGGGCTGAAATCTCGCCACTTTCTTGCGAGTGGGGACTTTTTAAGATTTAACAGAATTTGCATAGAATAACATGCACACTGTTTTGTATAGTGCTTACGTCACAGCAACCCCAGTCGTCGATTCCGCGAAGCTCAGCTCCGTTCCTGAAACACAGTTTGTTTGTATATAGAATCAAGGGGGTTGCGGCAATACGGGTTGCAATAACCGTTTAAGCTGCCATATTTAATTACCACTGAGGATGCTGCCGCTTAAGGTAACAGCACCGGGTATGACGCAGGAACAGTGGGATGTAATGTGACAATGCGAGAAGATGCTGTCCGACTGGGGTAGGCTTTCGTCGTGAGCCACATCGATATGCAGCACCATATTTCAGTCTCAAGAAGTTTGACATCAAGAACCAGGATGTAAAAATCATAGTAGCCTACAAGAAGGCCTTGGGCCTCACTCTTACGATATCGACGGACCGGCTTTTACGACTGGGCGTCCAGATCACGGTAGAAGAACTGCTAGAGGCACACCTCATGGCGCAGGTTATACGAGTCTCCACGACTTCGACGGCCAACAAGTTTTAAACGGCTTGAATATCAATTGCCCTGGCAGCTAGACCCTAAAAGCGACATCCCAGGCTCATGGAAAGCAGAATTCTTGGGAAGTCAAGAGATGCACCCCGAATTTCACCAGCCAGGACGACAAGCACTACCAGAAGCTATAAAAATGCACTACAGTGGGTGCGAGGGCGTGTTCTACGTCGATGCCGCGGGTCTTCAATGGGTAATGGCGGCCGTTGCTGTAGTGCACCAGAATCAAACAGTGGACGGACAAATATTGCCCAGCCAAGACACACTGGCTGCGGAAGTGGCGATTGCCCTAGCTACAACACACATTACCTCAGAATACATTCTTACAGTTTCACAGACAGTATATCGCAATTACCTCTGGGGCAGTAGTGCACCGCTATCAATACAAATTCTGCAAAATAGTTACACCCGTGGCTACCAACCACACATAAACACTTAGTATGGATACCAGGATATCCCAGGGAACGAGAGCGCACACGCATCAGCCCATACATTTCTCCCCCGGGCACCCAATACGAATCTCCCGGCCTCGGCGGCTGCGTTTCGATGGAGGCGAAACGAAGTGGCGTCCGTGTGCTGTGCGATGTCAGCGCACGTTAAAGATCCCCAGGTGTCGAAATTACTCCGTAGCCCTCCACTACGGTCCCCCTCTCTCTCTCTATCCACTTTCATTCCCACCTTCATCCCGTCCCTTACGGCGCGGTTCAGGTGTCCACAGAGCAAGCGTGACAGATACTGCGCCTTTCCCTTCCTATGAACCAACCAACCAACAAACCAACCTCCAACCCCATTCCTAAATTACACTGAAATACTTTAGCATGTAAGATTATCTCGCCGGGTCTGCCCTCCACCGGCTAAGACACTAGACAACGAGGAGGAGGTACAGTTCCGCAAGCTACGGACCAACACTTTTAACAACCCACTAAGACTACGCGAAATAGTCCCACGGTCATTGACTCAGAATGCAAATTCTGCGGGGAGAAGGCGGACCTGTATCATATGGTGTAGGCCTGCCAATGAACTCAGAATATCGCTATTAATAACCAGCCAAAGTAGGAGGGGTGGGAGACAGCTCTGCCCAGCTCGGACACAAGGAGTCAAAAAGAATTCGTCGAAAGAGCGCGGACAGCAGCCTATGCCAACGGGGTTCCAGACTGAGGACTCCAAGCACTGCTACAACCTCCTAAACAATTTCATTAAAATATTTTCACAATCATCGATCCGTCATTCTTTCTGTCAATAGTGCGTGCCGCATGCTGTGTTGTGAACCCGTTGTGGGGCCGTCGCTCAAGTATGCGACTCACGCACAGGCATCAAGTCATGTCGCATACGTGTTTTGAAGCGAAAGCTTTACTACGCCATGTCAAGGCAAGGTCGCCGGGAGGAGGCGGAATCGCTACTGCGCATGGCGCCAACAGGTGCGTCTCCCGTGACGTCAGATGCTCTTATTAGCCACTGGAACGCTAACGTGAACAGACACGAAGAGTGATTTGCTGTCGCTCGTACGACTAGGTTCCACCGGCCCATGCTTAAACCTGCACCTTCTGAACCATATGCAGGCGAAAAGCGAAGTCATTCCTCTGCTTTGCGATGTCAGTGCTGGTTAAACATCACAGTTAATAATCCCCGGTTGGCCACGTCATCCCCGGTTGGCCACGGAGAGGCGTCCGTGTGCTGTGCGATGTACACCCGAACAATACCTCGGACCACAAGCGGACAGACCTCTGCCTTTTTACCGCGAGGTTGCCGAGATAAAGTCGACCCTCCATGCAGACCTGTCAGATGTTAATGTAGGCGACCTACCAGCCATACGCATCAGCGAATTAGTAGCCGTTCGCAGGCTTTCAGCTGATGATGCCTGTCCTCCTTTATTAGAACCCTCTACGTTTATACCGGTTTCCCCTCTCAGGGGAATCATGTTATATTTAGTTTATTATGCATATGTAACCTATAGTGTTTTGTATAGTGTTTTGTTTTGTGAGTAATGTGTGTTTTTGTATGTATGTATGTATCCAATAAATTCTCTTTATGGACATTTCTAGAAATAATGAGTGTCTACCTATTGTCAATTCTGAATGGGCTCCTTACTGATGCATCAGACGAGAAAAATTTCGAAAGAGCAGTCATACTCTTAAAAAGCAAAGGTTACTGATTCATCAAACCAGAAAAAGTTCGAGAGAGCAGTCATACTCGTATAAAGCGGCGGTGAACAATCTCACCTGAAGGCATGGAGGTGAATTTCGTTACTGAACTCTGACTATAAGATATTTGCTATAATACTAGCGCATCGTATCACAGCATTTCTACTGGAATTATTCAGTAATGCTAAAACATGCTGTGTGCCAGATTACACAATCTTTTATTCTCTGGCTTTAACCCGTGACCTGTTTACGTTTGCTATAAGCACGTAGAAGCACGGAGATTTCAGGTGCTTTTGTAACCCTATACCAGGAAACAGCATTTGATCGTGTAGAAAGGAGATATTTGCTGTTCTTAAAGGCTTTAGATTTCCGGCGCGTCTGATAGAGGTTCTTAAGATGCTATAAACTGATCAAGAAGCCTGCTTGGTAGTCAAAGGCCAGTGCACAGACCCGATATCTGTCATTCGTGGAATACGGCTAGGGTGCCTCGATGCTCGCGCCCCCCTCTGCCGCTCCGGAGGGTGGGCGGAGGGGGGCGCGAGCATCGGTCAGTCAGCAAAGGGTCAGTGCCGCCTCTACGCCTCCATATTTGAGCCCAGACAAGTGTATCCCGATTTTGCGGCGGCTGTCGCGGCCCACATCGAGGCACCCTAAATACGGCAAGGAGGCCCATTCTCATCTATCCTCTTCGTGCTTTGCATAGAGCCTGAGTTTCGATGGAGGCGAGACGAAGAGGTGTCCGTGGGCTGTGCGATGTCAGCGCACGTTAAAGATTCCCAGGTGGTCTAATTGACTCCGTAGCCCTCCACTACGGCTCCTCTTCCTCTCTTTCCACTTTCACTCCCACCTTCCTCCATTCTCTTACGGCGTGGTTGAGGTGTCCACAGAAAACAAGTGAGACAGTTACAGTGCCTTTCCCTTTCTATAAATCAATCAATCAATCAGTGCAGCAGATTAAAATTGGCGAAGATTTTATAATAATAATAATAATAATAATAATAATAATAATAATAATAATAATAAT
>JAJIZL010021435.1:500361-517077 GCA_023969395.1 Amblyomma maculatum
GGGCGCACAAGCTGATTGGTCCTGATGCGGCAGCTTATGCGCCAACATCTAATATGTGGCGCCATCTGTCGTCATCAAAAGGATCTGATCCCACGCAGTGGAACGCGCGATGACGGATCCCAGTAGCGGATTGCAGATCACGGTAAATTGAAACTCCCTACTGTGAAACAATGAAGCGAAGGAGCGGCGAAAGCCAGAGGCGCCAAAGACCAAGAGAGCCAGGTGTGCCGCATATGTGCTTCGGTCAGGGGCGCTCCTACACTGAGGCCTGTATCTCTAAAACGTGCTCGATCAGATGTTGGAACGGAGCCCCCAAATAGAAACTGAACGCATGCAAGGGTATTTAAGTGCGCCCCTTAAAAGTTTCAGTAATGTCCTAGCAGGAAAAACGAAGTCATTTTACCACAATCTCAAACGGAGTATAAGTCTGTGAGAAGCCAATGCTCTTCCGAACACGACTCGTCAGGCTTGCAATGCGTAAGTGTTCGTGTAGTAACACGCTTCTTAAATGACGGCAGCGAAAGGGATGTGATACGATATCTTCCAAGCCTCAGTAACTTAGACAATCTAGCATGACGAATCGCAGAGTGTGCACTCATGCCCTGCTACTCCGTTATAATAGGGTATAGCTCCACTCTTCCACCTGAGTAGTAGTGCCGGTAAAAATGAAGCTGCGGTATCGAGGGCCGATTTTTCTCACACGCGCAGCCTATGTTAATAATCACAGCGTGAAATATATTTCAAGAGATCACGGAAGGCTAATACACTGTTCTGCAAGCTGTCTGAGGAAACGTTTTGAGGAATCTTACCTTCGCCCATTCTGATGTGCGTCCGGGGCCTTCCAGAGCTCCTCTTCTTCAAGGTCTTCTTTTCTTCTTCTTCTCCCTCGTTTTGGTCGCGAGATCGGAGCTTGGCCTCGAGGCGAAACAGTTCTACTTCTTTTTTTATTACGCGGTGGTGAATTTTGCCGGACCGAAATGCTGACCGCAAAGAGGAAAATGGTGTAACATAAAGGAGACTTTTTATATTTTAGCCTAGGTGGAAATTCCAGAACGACTAAACTTACTTAGTAAGGTAGTGAGATTCGCATTTGAAAGTCGCATTCGGTGTGGCCATCGGACACATTACAGAGAAAGATGTGTACACAGTTGAACGTGAGGACGAAGTGTTTGACAAAAGCATCAAAGACAGCATAGATACGAATGAGTAGCTAAACACTAACGAATAATAATCGCAGTTATCTTTCGAGAATTCCATTACAGGATAGAGAAATTGGTAGGCAAATATACAGGGAAAAGAGGACTTAAATGGGGTTTAAAAACAACTGAAAAGAGGAAGGAAGAAACCAGACTTGAAGTAAATACGTTACAAACAGTTTTTTCTAGGACTGCAAGAGCTGTACATAACGCAAGAAACTTGCGCAAAAGCTGTTCAGAATTTTGGGAAGTAGTTTTCAATTCCTTCTCAAAACGATTTGTAGTAAAGCACTTCACCTGCTTGAGGTACAGACACCAAAGAGAGCCCGAGTAGAGAGGCGGAACGTCGGCGCTCTTTTGTCCTCTTTCTGAGATGCGGAATTCACGGTTTATTGTAATTGCCACGGGAGTCAGGATAGCCAACATGGCGACCTGTGTTAAAGGCAAAGGGAAAGGGTCGTAGTAGATATTGAGGTGGCTGCTTACGTACACGGTTTCTCGGCCAGATTACGCATGTCTGAAAAGGAAGTGAACGGCTTCATGATGTAAATGAAGGGGGTGTTTGGTACTTTATGGGCGTCGCCTCACTTGTACATCGCAAAATGGACTTGCAACCACCAGCAGTATGGCCATAACGCAAGCAGTTGTTGCACTGCAGAGACTTTGATGGTAAGCGATGTACACACAATATCAAAGGTCACGCTTTAATCTCAGATGGAGAGACTATACCTGCAAAAGTAGCAATTACCGATTCGGTCGGTACACAAACATTATTTACCTCCACGAAACAGCGATAGACAGCAACAACGCCTGCTGCGGAGAGAAAGTCAAGGCTTTCTTCTGGGTTTAAGAAGGAATCCGCTCCTCGGACTAGACATTTTGTGCAGGCCAGGTGTGAAGGAATAAACTGCTTACCTGATGCGATGCAAATGCCTTCTATCTTTAAAAACGCTCGCACTTCCTCTCCTTCGGGTACATTATATAGTGAAGGCAGAGCAAACTTTAGCACTTTACACATAGGAAAAAAATGTTGTTAGGAGCAGACCCACAGTGAGTTCTGCCCGCAGGGAATGCCGCACAGCTGAACGTATTTCAGGCTGCTAGGACAACACCAGCAGTGTAGTTGCGACGGCATGTGGTACGGTTACCTCGAACGCCGGAACAGACGAGAACAGATTGTGTAGGGGACCGTTGGCTGTGTGTTTGGGCGAGCAGTCCCTTTGTACGGTAGAAAGACCGTTTATGTGTGCCTGCCCCTTAACCTTCAACACAGAACTACTGCGGTGTCAGACGATGACATTCCAGAAAACGTTTGTTACGAACAATGTTTCTTCTTACTTACAAACTTCTTAAAAGCAATATCTACCAGTTTGGCTAATTACACCGGCGCGTGCCTGCAATTGCGCAGCTCGTGAAGAGCGACGGCTCCCATGCATTTTGGCGAGCCGGGTGCTCCGGCGTGATGCCTTACGCTCCTTCAGCTTCTTACAACGGCAAGATGACAAATGTTTACTGTTTGCCAAACTGCGCTGCTTTACAAGCAGTTTAGGTCATTACACCTCCCGGCGAGGTTGAGAAGGGGACGCTTACGTGCCCACGTCATGGGGAGCATAGGTCTGCAAATGAGATTGTGTATGAAGTATAATGCAAGTGTTGTGCGTCAGTTCTTATACTCTGTACATTAGTGCCCTGCAATTTTTTTTCCCTGCCTTAGTACCTATTTATGTATGCAGCCTTGCGTTTTGTGATCTTGCGGTGTGGCGCTGTATTATTTTCATGTTGTTTTCCCGATTCACGTTGTGCCTTGTTATAATTCAGTTACTTTTGAGTTCATTATTTATTGATGTGTATAAGCGTGAGTTGTAGTCTGCTGTGAAACGCCGCCATATACAGAGGCAGCCGCCACGTCAAGCTGCTCTTCAAAGCAGCAATTTAGCTGCTACTCTTTTCCTTGTGCTAAAGAAAAATAAAGTAATAGTAATTGTAAGATGGGGATTTATTGAGCAGATCAACAGGACTCGATCCGCAGGACTTGGCAGATCAGCAGGGAACACAGCGGCAGCGAACACAGTAAGGTCCAACACGCGCAGCGATCCCAATACCACTTCCTGGAATGTTCCTCGTGCACTTCTTCCTCTTCGAAATTCCCCGCGGGACGAACAGGAGACATCCTGGCGACTTACGGCGTGAGCCGTAAGTTGAACCCGCAGTTGAACCCAGAGGTTGTTTCACGTTAATGCTTGTTTTCGTCATATTTGTTTTTATCTGGGCCTTGGAGTAAAGGCTTAGGCTGCGTTGTGAGTCAGCGCTTGTCCTGTGGCTTCCTTCTATCTTGTCCTGTGTCTTCCTGTTCGCACTGTTTATATTACCAATGGATGTTTACCAACTCTCCCAACAAATTATTTTTGTACGCCTCGCCCGCCCTCTGCATCTGAAAGTTGAAAAGAATGTATTAGAATCATATTAAAGAATTGGTTCCGAGCTTATCACGGCGAAATTTACTTCCAAGCAGGGAACGAGCGCAAACTTCTATAGAAGCTATAGCATACAACTTTTCTGTTGCTTCACACTTAAGTATGACTGAGATTTTGAAAGTGGCTCATTCAATTGCGCAACGCGAAGCCAATTATTCTTAATGCATTTTTCATGATCATCCTTGTTCAAAATACCAATCGGAAAAAGACAAAAAAAGATCATCTACCCCCATGCTGTAAACAGTTATGGAGAGTAATCGGCGAGTGGAGGAGAACAAAATGTCTACAAGCCATAGATGCCATCGCAATGTTCCCACAAATCCCTAGGAGATCTTCAAGTCAAATGGATTTTACAAAATTAACCGTGCCTCAGAATCGACCTCTGCTGCCAACAAACACGCGGTAATCAAACAATCACAATTTCCACGGAACCAAGGGCCCAATACCCACCGATCCACTTAGGAACACGACACGAGCCAGCGCCCTCGAGAGACGCTTTTGGAGACAATTTTCGACTGCTAGGCACCTGCAGACACCTCTTACTGATTCAAGGGATGCTACACCAGACGCCACCATGACTGCCTTAGATGAATCACCACGCAAGTGATAGTATCAATCGGTAAAGCAGGATAGCAGCAAGCCATATTAAACGGAAACTACTGTAAGAAAATAAAAGTATTCCTATCAGAAAAACACGTATGACTTCTGATGGCGTTGGAGCTCAGGAAAGCGGCTGAAAGTAATCTCTGATTAGCGGGGATTACTGGTGTAATGGTCATACTTTAGGTCATGCCGTACACTTGAAGCGAATCTTAGAGTAATATTGAAAAACGGATGAGGTATGTACTCTAAGCCAATTTGATTAAGAGGTATGAAATCAAATAGGGCTACAAAACGTTTTTTGTGGACTTAGTCTGGCGAATAAATTTGCAATGCGTGTACGTTCGCTTGGAATCAAGAAGCATTGAAACA
The DNA here is from genome assembly GCA_023969395.1 of Amblyomma maculatum. Lineage (NCBI taxonomy): Eukaryota > Metazoa > Arthropoda > Arachnida > Ixodida > Ixodidae > Amblyomma > Amblyomma maculatum. Next base: position 505,004 of record JAJIZL010021435.1, read on the forward strand.
TCCTTGAGACTTTCGAAAGCTGATGGTCACTGGGAGGAGACACTGGCATCGCCAATTCGGTAGATCAGTCGGCTCCTCTGCTCCTCTGAGCTCCCACCTTCGCAGGACCACAGCAGCACACCACCACCGCAGCGGAATCACCGCAAGTAAACAATGAATTACTGGCTATATATCTGCTCGCCACAGGGCACAAAAATAAAATCATACACGTCCATCAGTATAATTCGAAATTAGGATGACCACATAATAAATATCTCTAAATCACCACTTTCCCTGTCAAACATATCCCTTCCAAGCAAACGTAGTCTGTATACACGACAATAGTCACAACTTAAAAGAAGCAGCTATAATTTATGCTACCCAAGGGTGTCTTCTTTGTTAACCTTAGTATTATGTTGCTCTACACCAATTTTCCGTCTGATGATCGCAATAAAGCTGTGGTCACGTCATATAAAAATTACAAAACTACAAACTACTTTAGCCCAAAAACTATCGTGGCTGTGACTTGTCTTCCTATCAAAATTCTATTCCTTTTATTCCTACACCTGATATTATCAACAGCGATTCGGAAGAATATGCCTCCAAACTATGCGAACATATCGATGAATAGCTTGAATCACACTTCCTTTTCACCTACCATAAAATACAGATTTTTACTAGCATTTCCTTGATAATATATTCAAGAATTTTAACGAAAACACGGAGAACTCATCGAATTCTTTGACTTAATAACAAAAACACCAACACCTCTTTCAGACGCCGATTCGCACAAACTAAGTGCTTGAAGCCCATGGTTCGATTAGAATCCCATTTTGAAATAACTACAGAACTATGTCAAAAATATTACAACGTATTCTATAGTGCCGTCGTAAATGTCAGATTTTCTGTAGTTCTGAAGCACTTTTCTGTAGTTCGGTGATTTGTCTGTAGTATTTTTCTGTTGTCTGTAGGTCTATAGCACTTTTCTGATTTACCTAAAGAAAGGTCTGTTGACACAACAGGTTTTCTCCCAAAAACCGCACAAAAATTCTGTCCTAACAAAAAAAATGTTCTGTAGTTTCTTTCGACTGGGAGAGGGTACTATAATTACCAGTTTGTGCAGCAAAACTCTTTGAAAGACAGCACCTTCGTTTGAATAGCTTTCACCCAGTACTGCGAAATGGCAATAAATTCTCGTAGCCCGTACAATACAGACGAACCCTCTCGCGTTCAGAAGGTATTTCGAAAAATTATAATCACATGCGAGATTTACTAAAGCGCCTCTTGTACATGCCGTCTATAACTTTTAATACTATTCAGAAAGGCAGAACCAGTTAATAGCAACCAATTGTTTGCATAGGCCAATCAGCGGGCCAAAATGAACCAACCTCAATTTTTAAAGGGCCACTGTCCAGGGAAGACCCTTTTAAGCAAAGGCGCCCAGTGTTTCGATCAGGTACCGGAGATAGTCTGTGCAAAATGCTACAGTGACAGGCGCGCCGCAAAGCATCGAAAATACAATTCAAAGCTCTCTCATGCTCTCCTTTGGGAAGCCAGCTTCCCCGCTTCCTGCGCTGGCCCCACGGGCCACGATAATGACGTACGTACCGCGAACGACGTCAATTGGTCCGTCTCGCTGACCGACGGGAGAAGGATGGGTGTCTACCGCTCGCTGCGCGCTTTTCCCTCGCTACGGCCAGACTGAATCCAGCGGCGCGCGCTGCCTCGGCCGTCTTTTTTTTTTTCTTTTTTCTTTTTTTTTTTGCCCGCGCCCGCGGAGTGCCACGCCCCACCTCCCGCCAAACGCGGAGGAGGAAGGGGAATTTGTATTGCGGAGGCTAGACGACCTCGGGCAGGAGAGTGAAAAACCTTTGCGAGGGAACGGAAGGAGAGAAGCATGACAGAATCGGGTGATTGCGGTGGCTGTAACTGCGTTATTAGTTACTCTTTTCAAAAACGTTTTGCGGCCTTGCGTTCTAGGGGCGAAGTCTCACAGTCACCGGGGCAAAAAATATTTTCGACCGGAGGGTGGACAGTGGGCCTTTAAGTTTCGTGAATAACCTGCAGAATGTCGAAAACGTTAAAAAAATTGCTTTAATGTCATATTGGCGCGGTGCAGTCTTTGTCTTCCGGCTGCGCTGATCGCGAGCGTGCACCCCTCGAGGCGAAGAAACAGAAGTTCTCCGGTTGAAGCTGGCCTGCTAATCCCCCTTCGTGGTTATGTGCCATTTATCAAGGCAGAAGAAGAAGAAGAAAAAGAAGGGCCTGCTAGTTTTCTGTCGCTCTGTGCACTGTGGCCTCTGTGACTCCTATGTCCCACGGTGACTTCTGAGCAGACTTCGCAGCACGACAATATAACAAAATAACAGCCGTCAAGACATTCCCCAGTGGTTCTGCGGTGACAAGTTACCAGATATTGTCGAAATATATCTAGTTCACTCTGCATTTCATTTGGGTAAATCTGTGGGTTGGCTGCCGTTTCGAATAAATCGTTGCCTACTTTGCAATCAAGTGCAGTAAGCAAAAGTGATTCGGAGCAGACACACTCACTCTTTAAATTGTGGATTCGCGGAAACATGGAACGAGACACCAGCAACGTAGTGGATTTGTTTAGTGTGAGTAGTACATATTGCAGCACATTCCGCTGACCGGGAGTCAAATCTTTTGCGAAACCTATTGAATTACAATCGCACATTAGGACATCATCATCATCAGCCTCACTATACCCACTGCAGGGCGAAGGCATCTCCAATATTTCTCCACCTAACCCGGTTCTGTGCTATCTGCATCCACTTGACCCCTGCGAACTTCTTAACCTCATCCGCCCACCTAACTTTCTGCCGCCCCCTGCTACGCTTTCCTTCCCTTGGAATCCAGTTTGTTACCCTAAGCGACCATAGGTTATCCTCTCTTCGCGCTACATGTCCTGCCCATGCCCATTTCTTCTTCTTAATTTCCACTAGAATGTCGACGACTTGAGTTATTTCTCTGACCCACTCTGCACGCTTCCTATCTCTCAATGTTACCCCTACCATTTTTTGTTCCATAGCCCTCTGGGTTGTCCTCAACTTATGTAGAACTCTCTTGGTTAGCCTCCACGTTTCAGCCCCATAGGTGAGTATAGGTAAGATGCAACTGTTGTATACTTTCCTCTTGAGCGATACCGGTAAGCTGCTAGTCGTAATCTGCGAGTGCTTGCCAAATGCGCTCCATCCCAATCTTATTCTTCTTGTTATTTCCTTTTCATGGTCCGGATCTGCGGTTACTATCTGTCCTAAGTAGACATATTCGCCTACTACTCCCAGTACTTCGCTAAACTGCTGCTGCTTCCCGAGGCTGGTGAACATTACCTTAGTCTTCTGCATATTGATTTTCAAGCCTACCTTTCTACTTTTCCTGTCTAGGTCATCAATCATTATTTGCAGTTCATACCCAGAGTTGCTTAGCAAGGCAATGTCATCAGCAAATCGCAGATTACTGAGGTATTCTCCATCTACCCATATCCCTAACTGCTCCCATTCCAAGTCTCTGAATACTTCCTCTAAGCAAGCTGTGAATATTACTGGGGAGATTGTGTCTCCTTGCCTAACACCTTTCTTTATGGGAATTTTGTTACTTTCTTTATGCAGAACTATGGTTGCTGTGCAGCCACTATATATATCTTCCAGCACTTTCACGTACGGCTCGTCTTCCACCTGATTTCGCAATGCCTACATCACCGCCGAGGTTTCAACTGAGTCAAATGCTTTTTTGTAATCAATTAATGCTATGTATAAGGGCTGGTTATATTCCGAGCATTTTTCTATCACCTGATTGATGGTATGGATATGATCGATAGTAGAGTACCGTTTTCGAAAACCTGCTTGATCCTTTGCTTGATTGCTGTCTAAGGTTGTTCTCATTCTACTAGCGATTACCTTAGTAAATACCTTATACGTAACAGACAGCAGGCTGATTGGTCTGTAATTTTTAAGGTCTTTAGGGTCCCCTTTCTTATGAATTTTGTAAATCCCGCCTATTCTGCACTGCCTAAAATATTTCGCCGAAAAAGAAATGAGTTTTGAAACTGAAAAAGATATCTTGCTTCTTACAGAGCGGCTTCCTTAGCCATAGTAATCGCGAAACAGGAATACTCTACAGTGGGGTAATAATTACAGCCATGATATCAATTCCCCACTAAAAGTTTGCGAAGCCTCCTAAAGCAAAACTTTGAAACACGTCGCAAAAACGCAATCTTCGCCAGTTACCTATAGCCTACGTTGTCCAGCCGCGTGCTTAGTTTATTGTAGACACACATGCAAGGCTAGAGAATATTAACCTCAATCACAAAGAAATCTATCCCTGCCTACCGCACGGGGAATGCAACACAGCCTTTTCACTGTTGCCTTGAGTCATGCCTATTATGCTTCCTTCTACGTGACGTCTTATTTCTGTCTCCGATCCTTCTACTCCGTGGTATATTGAATGCTTCCTCACCCTCTTTACCAGCAGTTGCCACCAAAAAGTCTATTTGCCTGACACTCAACCATCTGTCCTACATTTTCTCTGCCATGTAAGTTATGTATGCGGCTCAGCTTTGTGAGCTGTTCATACTGTCAAACCATATTTAGGCCAGCTTCTGGTCGAAGCGTCAAAATGAAATAAAGAGACGATAATTAAGCCCCACACCATAATCTGCGTCTGTGTGTGTGTGTATGCGCCAAGTTGGGAGACTCATATTGTGTCTCAGATGACTTCTCAGAAAGGCACCATGATGCGTTTTTGTTGCCCTGTGTTCTCGCTTTCCCATGTGCTTTTACGTTTATCATTAAACACTAGAAGCACATTAGGAACTATAAGGAGACGCTGGTGTTAGTGAATTCCGATCACCCCTCCACGGCAGCGAAGGATGCCGAATTAGTTTAGACCTTCATTAAGACGAAACATGGCGCATTGAGCACGATTCTATCTAAATGTTCGCTGGAGGGTTACGGTACGGTAGCTACGGTAGCTCGGTAGCTCGAGTTACGGTAGCTCCAATTGCAGAACATGCTCATTTTCTTCGTGGAATTGTTTATCATCAAAGAAAACAGCACTGAATGCGTTGTTTCCCATCTTCTCAACGACTACCGATTCCAGCGATCCCGGCTCGATGGCTGTGGTGGTCTCCAGGTCATGGATGCACGTTTTTTTTTTTTTTTTTTTTTTTTTTTTTTTTTTTTATGGCGTACCTTGAATGCATTATTCTCATTCGCGTTTTCCCCTGGGACCGCAACAGCAGCCTGATAGGCGCCCGCCATCCGCGTGAAGGTAGTGCAACGAACGGTGGCAATTTATTGAACAGTCTATTCAGCATAGCTTTAATGAAGAAAATTGTTTCATGAACATCTTTCAACCATTGCAGTGAAGTGTATATTTTTGAAAATTGAACGCAAAAAGGATTTCTTTTATTGTGGTTTATTTTGTTGTGATCCTAAGGGAAGGAGCTGCTCTTGTATAGAAGTCACAACGCGCATATCTATCGACCGTGGCAGTGCTTTTTATCGTTTTTGTTTGATTTATCCTTGGAATAAACAATCTACGAGAAATAGTAGCGGATTCGCATAACAATATGATCTTCAAAAATGCATTATTGCCTCTCGCTCCTGCAATGTGCAAGCAGGGACCATTACATGAAATGAATAACGAAGAAAATGTTTCAATGATTTCTAAGTCCCTAATTTCAGCAATGCACCTATTTCATTAAAATTGATTGGGCCAGCAGTCTGTACCGGACTTGTGTCGTTTTCCTTGTGTTGCTACCAATCACTACAACAGCGTACGTTGCATTCTTATAGTGAAGGAGAACGAAGTGTTGCTTGATCTCGGCGGCTTTTCCCTTCGAAGATACACTGCTGCAATACCGACTCTTCCATGAACCGGAACCAGGTATTGTGCCTTTACTTCCTTCTTAGGATGGAGCGGTGTTTAGAAATCGGTGTGCGCGGAACATTTTCTGATCGCCATTGCTGGTACGTCGTTGGCAGGGAAGGAAGTGTCAAAGGAAGACAGCCATGGTCCTCAAGAGAGCAGAGTTGATTCCGAGAGGAGCCACTCGTAACACGTGAGTGTTAGGAAAGGAGGAGGATCAATGAGATTTAGAATTTTGCCTTTAAAGGGTGTTGTCAGCTACGCCTAAACAGACTTTACCATATGCAATCTTCAGACGCTGCGGTTGTCAACAGTGTTAGGCATATGGCGATCATGATCGCAAGAGCAGGAGTCTTCAGTTTGCTTCGGGAATCGCGAGTTATCGCTGATGCCAGTAAAAATATCAGGAGCACTTATTGCCTTAGGAAAAGCATTTGAGACTGTTTACGTATGTGCGCAGGTTCTCCGTGGTTCATGGGTTAGGGTGAATCGTAAACCGATTCGGCGGCGCCCGCATTTCCAGTACAGTAAATACGGAATACGGAATTTTGTATTTTTTACCATGCAGATTGTTAACGTGATTCCCGCGGTAATGCGACTTCTAGCGGCGCCTTATTAAAAATGTTCACCGTGGAACGATAGTTTTACGACCGGAAATCACGTGTATTTGCGGTAAACTCTTTTGATATACGTAGTTGGATTTAGTATTTTCCAGCTTTTTCGACACTAAAGTTTCAATAACAATGTGCCACTGAGAGTCGTGTAGACAATTGGTGCGAATCGGAACTCGAAATAACGGCGTGCAGTTGGGCATAAGACTGTAATCTTACGGAATCCTTATTACTTGTTCCATACGCACCACAGTAAAAGCGGGGCACAATATATTTGTGTTTTTTTTTTACTATTGAAACAGAGAAATTGCTTAAGCTCTCGTTATTTTATTGTTTGGGAACGGTATTTGACTTTTTAGGTCAAGCCATGGGTATTTGACTCTTAAGAGAAGAGAACGTGGTCGTCATTAAAAGTAATGGTTTTACTATAATGCGGCCTAAAATATAGTACCATTACGGTTATTATTAAATTTCTTTTCTCATTCTAAAACAAAGAGGCCAGCCATATGAGATTTGGAATTACGTGTCTATATCATCCAAATCCGTGACAACACCAAATTTTAGGGGCACTCAAAAATAGCGGCGGTCGTCGTTTTTGTTTTCTTTGCAGACCTCCTACAGGAATTCGTGTCTCGCTAACTGGCCCAATCTAGATTCTTGACCTCTCTCGCAAAGTTCCATAAAGAGCGAGAACGCACCTTTGCTGTAGGAAATGAAGGTAAACGTTTTTTAATTGTTTTGCGGCAATTCTACTCGGAGCACCGATGAAAGGTAACGCAGTTGCGCTCAATAGCGCACAGATGGCGCCGTTAGAACTGCTTGCATTTTGGCGAAAAAAACATGTGAATGCAAATTACTGCATGCATAACCTGGCTGCGACGCGAACATGACACAAACAACCACATATCTCCAAGAAGTGGAGATTCATCTTGTTACCGCACCCGATGTTGCATTCGAATGCAACCCGAAGTTGCATTCTTTAAACGTTTCCATGCACACGTATGTGTTTCGCAGTCGTAGAGAAGCATTTATACGATTTAGTTTCACATGATATCATAGATTTGATTGCTAACATACAAAAATTGTTTATAAAAGCCATGTGTTAGGCGTGATATACAACAAATGCGCTGATACGACAGCTGACTGTCTAGCGAAGAAGCGCTGCTATTATTTCTTTATCCTATCAATGTTTTCCCGTGACTTTAAGGGCCAGTAGCAAGGAGGCATCGTTATTGTAGAGCCTTTTGGTTCCTTGATTCACCTTACCGTCTCGTTCCTCTTGGGCTATAATATACGTCTATCATTTTGATAACTTTTATGCTGCGCCGGGAACCATTTTGATGTTTGCTAACGTTAAGACTTCTTTCTCTATTACAAAAGGCTTCCAGCAGAATCGTAAGTATTTTGTATCTTGCGCAAAGGTTCGTGATCGCTTAGTTTATGAAATGGGGCAAATTAATATATTACAACACAATGCCTAATAATAAATGTTTTCTTTTTCTTACCACGCTTCACTAAATGAAAGTTTACAGTAAAATTTGTACGAGTTTATTTAGGCGTCTGGGCTCGTGCAAACGAAAAATTTCGATGCTCATAACTTTGCTTCTATTATGTTGGAATATTACAGGCCCTTCACCTACTGCTGCTAGGCGTACCACAAGAGGTAAGAAACTTTATTCAATGTATACTGCAATCCCATTCTTGCGGTGCCTCAGCTTATTCGGCACTTCCTGTTATATAACTAACGTCACTTTCGGTTTCCATTAGGCTTTGTTTACATTTTTTGAGCTGGTATCAGGAGCTACATAATAAGGAAAAGTGATGTTTCGCGCTATTGAATGCATCTTAGGAAAGTGAATATTTCTCGATGGTGCTCCTTACGGGGCATCCAAAATTTTTGTTTTTGTAGTCACTTTTCAATGAATAATTGCGTAACTGTTCGTATCTTAAACGCCAAATATTCGTTCAGTATAGTTCACGGAATCGATTTTAGGTGCCTGTGGTAATTTATTTGTCACCTTATGACTCGCAGAGCAATGCAATTTCTGCCGCCGAATACTCTCAATTCGGTCGTACTTTTTTCTAATTCAATGTCTATTAGCTTTCTCCAGTGAAGCGTTGATTTCCAGTATTATTCTTACATCGCACCAGCATAGATTCCTTAGTCATCACAAAATTTACCCCGCCGGGGTGTTGCAGTGGTTACGGCGCTCGACCACTGTTCCTAAGGGTGTGGGATCGAATCCCGGCCTCGGCGGCCGCGTTTCACTGGTGGCGAAAAGCAAGGTGCCCGTGTGCTGTGCGATGTCAGTGCGCGTTAAAGAACCCCAGGTGGTCGAACTTTCCGGAGTCCTACACTACGGCGTCTCTCATAGCCTGAGTCGCTTTGGGACGTTAAACCCCAGACACCAAACCAAACCATCACAATTTGGTGTTAGTCCCCATGATGTCATGCTTTCCCAGTTTTATTTATCCATGTTGTCTTACCAAGCGAAATATTAGCAATATTTTCAACGAGTCATGTAAAGGCGAGCAGAATATCCTCATCCATTACTGTTAAGTGTGCTTCAATAGAACATAATAAAAGAATATTCTTTCACTCTTGCTTTCGAATTTATTCAAATTCCTCGAGATAATCATAACTGTGATGAAACGAGAAACGGCATGAAATATTGTCCCTAACCTTTTCCTTAGTTTTTTGTTGATTGTTCATTCTCACAGCCACCGACACACGACTTTATCCATTTAGTCTAGCATGCAAGACGTTATAGGATTTAAAGCGACAGTAGTAAACGTCCCATTCACAGAAACGGCAAGCACATCCGTCTTCGTCGTGAACGAAAAATAAAAACATACCTATGGTGGTAGGCCCTACTCGACAGGCGTTCTGGCAGGGTATTCATTCATCCCCGTGTGCTGTGCGATATCAGCGCACGTTAAAGAACCCCAGGTGGTCGAAATTTCCGGAGTCCTCCCCTACGGCGTCTCTAATAGCCTGAGCTGCTTTGGGACGTTGAACCCCACAAACCAAACCAAACCAAACCAAACCTTCTTATGTAACAATATCACAACGCAGAAGTTGACCATGTTGGACCAGCGGCCAAACTAGATAGTTCCTCTTGGAAGGGAGAGTGAAAAGCCATGTAGTTCATTTGATTTATTCTGCACGTCTTAAGGCCATACATACCTTAAGGGTCTGCTGGACGTCATAATATAGGGCTTCAAGTAATTTTGACCACTTTAAGGTTTTTAACGAAGATTGAAAACCACACGGGAGCCTAGCATTTGACCTCCGTGAAAATGAGTGTCGCAGCTTGTTAGTTGAGTGCCTTAATCATTTCACTAGCATGGCCTGTTAGATGGCATGGCACTTGAACCATCCTGGACCCACTGATATTGAGCCAGACAGATTACCAAGGCCATGCAGCACGGTTTTTCGGCTCATTTTCAGCAGAGCTTCATTTCTATGCGCTATATTATTTCATTATTCATGTCTATTCCTGGCGGTCTTTCAACAAAGGATGAATCTTAGACTGTGTTAGGAAATAGAGGCAGAAATATTTAAATAGTAATAGGTAAGTTAGAATGTGTATCAACACGCGCGAGGATTCTGTAGATCAGCTGTACACGGAAGCTAAAAGTGATCCTTGTTGCATTTCTGAAGAGGCAGCTTAAATGTCTTCCTGATTTTGATAACGCAGTTTTCAAACACTCTTTTCATGGTTTAGCTGCATTGGCGTCACCGCCGATATAGCCCTTGGAAGGTATAGTGAGTTAGGGGGGGGAGGGGGGCAATATATATCACAATTGGCACTGGTCAACCAGGCTCAAAAGGTTTTGTTCACCTTCCCACAAACCGCCTAAAATCAGCCGGGGCAGAGACGTCTCGGAGAGTCAGGAACATGGCACCCCCTATGAAATGCCAGTTCTATTTATTACAATAGGCATGCGCATATGAAAATTTCTGTAGATATAGCTAGATCTGGTCATATGTTAACAGATCGCTTTGTAATGAATCCTCAATTACTGGTTTGAAGCATATAATACGGCATACCTCACCAGATCTGTTTATAAGCATCTGCCCAACTTTGATTTGTACTGCTAGATATGCATTACCTCACAGTTTTGGCTATATGTTCCTTTTTCCTAACTTAGAAATTGCTGATAGGATGTCCCGGGTTGCCACCAGGTTTCATGCGGCAGATCAGAAATCTGGCCAGAGAATTGTGCTCATTCTTGAGCTAACTACTAATGTCATACGAAATGTTTACGCATCGGATAGTTTGGAGATTGGTAGCCTAGGAGCTTCTCTAATCAACCCCTTAATAATGTCACATTTTACTGTTATAAGCGAAGCTTCATTATAGATTCCAATTGTTACTGTCAAGATGGCCGGTGGGAATATGTTTATTGCAGACGGCTTGGCGGTACACACACGGAACACCAAAGAACGCGTCCTCCTACCTGGGAAGGCTACTTATACCATTATGGGGGCTCTAAGGCACAGATTACCGCGGCCTCCGCTGGTTATAATATGCAACACCAATATCGTAGCACTTTCGGAAAAATATTTGCCTCAATTTACTTAAGAGAAAGAAAAGAAAGAACGAAATAGAACAAGACTCGATCTACTACGCCTCTGGTTCAAAAACGTCGCTCTAATACCCTGAGATACAGAAGATCGAAAAGTAGCTTGTTTCCTTCCACTTTATTTATTTTTAATCAAATTTCTATAATTTGCCACTAGCGGTGACTGATCAAATGGAAGCTGCGGTAATTTCGCTGCAATTGGTTTCCATTACTCTTTCTTTGTGAGCGGTATGTTGCTTTACGCTGCTCGCTACAAAATCTTGCAAAAGGCCAAGCATAGCAACAAACCTTATCACACTGTTCGTATGTTTCATTTACTAAGTCATCGCCTCTTCTCTATACAGTGAGCCCTACCATACCTGTCAGCACCATGTCTACAGAGCCACCAAGATCTATCTGGGCCGGCAACGGTATGTTTGCTCACTGTCACTGGTTTTCTTTAGATAAATTATTTCCCGGAGAATCGGCACTGCATGCTACAATGTGCACTTACCGCGGAGCGTATCCCTCCGCTGGTTGTAACAAAGCAAGGTTTTGTAGCAAAACGGTGGGCAATACATTGCTGAGTGATGCTAGAAAATAATTAGAAAAATAAAAATTGTGCACCAAATCAAATACATATATAATTCTGCGATTGGTACATGGACCATGGATTTATTGTGGTGCCCGGTCGTATTTTCACTACAACGTTCTCAAGAGCAATACAAAGTAAATACGAAATCTACTATACATTACCCGTTTTTGATGTCAACCACATTTCTTAATGTATTCAGTGTTTTTTATTTCTAGTTTCCAATGAGACCGGTATATTTCAACCATCAAACATTTTAGGGTATATCAAAAGCAGAAATTAAAAACAAAACCTTTAGGTCATGCTTTGCTTGGTTCACCATCGGCTTTTCACACACACACACACACACACACACACACACACACACACACACACACACACACACACACACACACACACACACACACACACACACACACACACACACACACAAC
>JAJIZL010021435.1:517477-560647 GCA_023969395.1 Amblyomma maculatum
CACACACACACACACACACACACACACACACACACACACACACACACACACGTGCATGCACGTTCACACAGAAGCGTGTGCTCGCGAGCACGCATATAGATACGGGGTCTTTCAGCATACAATTCCGAAAATTCCTACACTAGTGAGTTCATAGTAGAAAACTTATTTCTAGAAACAATTTCAGATGCGTGGCGCGTACAATGTACCGCCAAATGTCTGTGATTGGGTGGAAAATAACAAAAACGCAATAGTTCTGCTTTAGTTATAGCATTTGTGTTTTTAGCCCTAATTTAGAGTTGGTACTCGTAAACGGGACAACGACATATGAGTTTCTTAAACGAAGAAAAGAACTTTTATTCTGTTATAGGGCCTGATATCGCGGTGGTATATGCAGTAAGAAAATTCTGAGCACATGCCGAGAAAGCTTGGTGCTTATGCGACGTCTTGTGAGGGCGTGTGCAATGATTGTGGCGCCAAATTGAAACCCCCTGTCCTATGTGATTTGTTGTAGTCTTCGTTTCGCTCCGTCGTTGTGAACAATAACCACCCACTTGGCTATGACTGGCATCTCCATACCACTAAGCTCTGATGCGAACGAATAAGCATGGCGGAGCATATTACCTGTTTCAACATGACCTGGGCGCCGTAGCCCTCTACAGGCTATGACCGGACATATCGCGTTTCTCGTCTCATGATCGAAGTTTTCGGTTTATGCTGCAAAACCAACCTGATTTTCTTGCGCTGGAGTGCCTTAGGAAGATATTTTTTGCTGTGTTTCAAAACGAATACGGCGCCGCCTTCTGCATGAGACCAAACTCCTCATTGACGCTAACGACACGTCTTAGATAATTAAAGAGTTATGTAGTACATTCTCTTCACTATACCTATATAATTAAAATAATTTCGTAGCATACTGTGTCCTTTGCAGCTTAGACTTTCAATATGAAAATACGTTTTCCGCATGGACTCACTATTTTATTCGGGGATTTTCCCGTGTCTGCGGAAACAGCTAATACATTATTTTTATTATTCGTGTATGTATAAGGGCGCGCGAACGTTGTTGGATGGACATCCATGAAGTAGCAAAAACAAGCTTCAAGAGAAATATCTAAGCACCCTGTGTAGGTGCAGAGCTCCTCAATACTACTAGTTACGAAACTTCCCATAGGGCCCATGTATAAAAAAAACGGCGGTTTTTATTGGTCAAAATTGGGGTGTTTATAAATGGTGGCGAAACCGGCGGCCAATAAAGGAAACTACGTCTAAATTCCAAACTTTCTGATTGTTGATAAATGCACAATTATGGAAAATAAAATTAGTTAAAGACTTGCAGCGGCAAAAATTATTAAGATAGCATCCATATAGTTAATTAAGATGAAAAATAGCCGAGAAAAATTTGATTTCCGAAAGGCAGTGGCAGCAATAGCAGAAATCTTGTATTTAGCGCTTCCAAATGGCGCGACCATTCATAGACACCCCAAAATTGTGCACAAAATTCGGTCACTTTTTGAAGCGGAGTTTCGCAATTGGTATGATCCAAAAGCTTTGCTGTAGATGTGGTTTGCAGCATTCAGATCGGTGCTGCATCATGCAGCTCGATGATGGAGAATTGGAAAATTGGAGCTAACTTGTCAGCATTCTTTACATTTATTTCTTTTGAAAATGATGTACTCCCAAATTCAAAACTATCGGCTATAGAGATGAGGGTTGTCATTAAACTCTCCTAACAGGCAATCTTGTTTATTGAAGCTGCGAATGTAAATACAATGCTCCTATTTTGGTTATCTTGGCTTTTGAGCATGGTCGGATGTAGTCACGTATATGCTGATTTTTGACACAATCACAGCAACTTCAAAATTTGAACATTCTGGAACACACATTGTTCGCTTGTAATTATTGCATAAGAAATGCGGTGGCGTCTGTTATGCAAATGCAATGCGAGAAAGCTGACTCATCGAGGTTTTAAGTTTCATTTCTTAGAGTGGATTTTCCTAGCCATACTGCAATTGTTCTGATAATTGATGGTAATGACTTTACAAAACTTGATCCCAAATCAATTTTCAAGAATTCGGTATGTCAGTCTTAAAGACATCAAGATTATCTGCCTTGGGTTTAGGTTTATATGTTTTAGAGTATAGGTCATATCCATTTGGATTTTTTACCACCGGGTTGACGATTTCATTATAGGCTCTTTGTACGACCCTAATTTTTTGAGATCATCATATTTTGTGCCTAAAAGGTGGACAACATTGCTTCAAAGGCACTGAAAGGACATCATTTTCAAAGAACACTTATTACGTCTTGCACTATCTCCAAAGAAAATTCTGGCTTACAAGCAAGATGCTCACAAGATCATTACTAGAACGTCCTAATATCATCTGGTCCTACAAAGCAAATTACTGACTAAAACGCAAAAAGCTATGCAGCATATTGCAGTGAGGTGTTCTAACAAATTGTGATTGTCAATCTCAACGATAAGATTGATAAATAATGCAGGAAGGAGATATTTACAATTTAAGCCAAGCTAGCGAAAACTAATTTTTCGGTTTACGAACGCGCGATAAAAAAATGATCCAAAAATTTCTAAATTTTTTACAGGCTTTAGAGCGACCGCCATGGAGTGTTTATCAGCTGTTTACACACAACATTCAATGATCTTACGAGCTCACGCATTGCGTGAAATTTGATTACTTGAATAAGTCGTCATCAGTCCAAGAGAAAGCATCCAAAATATCAAAATAGACGGAGTGCCCAACCGCAGTCATAGTATCCCAGAAGCCCATTTGCTACCTTCAAGGGTCTGCGAATGGTTCACAGAGCTCATACAGCGTAGAAAATCGGATAAGAAGAAATTGTTTAATGCTTATAGTGCTTAATATATTTTTTTTAAATTTAAGCGCTGAGCTTAATTCCAATTTTCGTGCTTTATTTGTGCTAAATGCAGTGATGTAACTCTTTAAGATCATAAATTTGCTCATCTGTTTTAAAGGTGAAAGCCTTACTTGTGTTATTCTAAAATTCACCTTACTGCCCATCTCAGATAAAAGCAGCTGTTACATCAAGTAGCTTCCGTCGCACGAAGTAAGTCTGCATCCTAAAAACAAAACGACTGCATCCAGAGAAGCGCAAGAAACAATTTCTGAAATCAGATGCAGTAATGCAGCACGATACCCTAGAATTCAAGCTCAGTACAAAATAGTGTGCATTCCCCTTTTACCGGAGTGGTTTTCCCAACAAGTGCAAGAAAAAACACTGACTCACCAAAAAGGCTTCTATAGCTTTAAACCTCTCGTGGGGAAAAGAATATGCTTTCATCCTCACTGGCTCACAATCTGGATGAAGAAATTACAAATTAGGTAATAATTTGCAGCGTAGCCTATGAAATGCTTCGCCGTATCACAGCACGCCCTCTCTGATATGCATACAGAATATGGGCTCCGGGACGCACGCTACAAAACTCAGCAAAATGCACAGAAAGACAATTTCGCGCTGTGCACTTATAATCATTGTCTTCAAGGGGTTCAATCAGCGCTATTATTTCTATTAACCTTGATAAGCACGCCATATATATACGCCATCTGGGCTAGTGCAGGCGAGATCCGCGAGGGCAGCGTCGGGCAAATCCACCAGGAGGCGTGACACAACCCTAAAGAATTTCCATTCTCTATGTAGAGGACTTAGGCGCACCCTGTAATACTTTAACTAACATTGTATTGTATAGAAACTGCGATAGGAAATATCTCGAAGATTTTTGTGTTGAGTATGTTGTATTGAAGTTACTACTTGCATATAGCTACGCTTAAACGAATACATAAACAACACAACGTTACGAGAGCTGGTGGCTTTGTTATGTAGTTTGTGTATTTGATTAGGCGCACCTATATACCAGTATGAACCAACTACTAGCCCAGTTTAAAGCTTTGTACTAATATTGTATGCTCAACTTGTTTACAACTTGCAAAGGCTTCATGTTTCTAAATTTATTCAACTCAATTCATATACTCAATTCATAAACTCAATTCATATAGAGCAAAACAGCGCAAACTTCACAATGGACAGAGAAGCGCAGACGAGACACGGGCGCTGACTAACAACTGAAGGTTTATTTTTCTGACACCTCGGTATATATACAGCAAGCATCAAAAACAAGAACAACAACAAAGCCTTCAGTTGTTAGTCAGCGCCTGTGTCTCGTCTGCCCTTCTCTGTCCATTGTGAAGTTTGCGCTGTTTTGCTCAGTTCGTAACCCTTTCTGAAAAAAAAAAGCCTTGCTTGGTTTATAAAAATTGGCTTCCGCAAAATATACCCGTAGTAAATGGCACCAGACATATCAGGAAATATAAACTGATCTTAACGACATTGCGACGTAGTAGTGTTTTGTGCAGTATTTAAAGTTGAGTCATATCCTTTCATTTTCTGCCTAACATCCATCTGTAAACCAAGTTGTGGGGTAGTTCGCGAGATCAAGGCACTGATTATCAATGTTTGTACCAGCCTCCCAATAATAAACGGCAAAGAAAAACTATGCCAAACTGTACAAAATTGTGCTTACGAACGTCTTACTTCATTTAGGAGGAGTTGAACCCCGGCTATCTAGTTATCAGGTGCAATGTTATGAAATTCTTCGGTGTGTACGGTCCTGTTTACATTTAAATTTTTTGCGTTTCGCACTTAGCTCCAATGATCACATCGATACAATGCTAATATATATGTTGCATTGATGTTATTCGCAGTCCTTGTTCACGTTGAATGCCTTAGTTAAATTACATTTTATGCGCTTTCAGTTTTGTTCTGCTTCCTTCCTTTAATAGCTACCTATTATTGCTCCGACTTTACAGCTTAGAGGTAATAATCTCCCATATATCCCATGAGATGGGGAGTATTCCTAACTAAAATAAACTTAGTTATGTGGAATAGAATTACTATTTAGCATTATTTTTCTAGTGAATCCTACATTCTTTTTAGGGATATTGGTGATAAGAAATCAAAAGGTTAGATAGTTGATCTTTGAGTTAGAAAAACCCTGTAACGGCAAGGCATGTTTAGGGTTGCAAGCGTAAATGCTAATGCATCCTGTTCTTGTGAACTTCCATTGGTACCTTTTTCGCAAAAAGCTTTATGCACTGTGCTACATCAGAAGTTCTGTGCCCACCTGGTCCTATCCTGGTGGTGATGAATGAGCGCAGTGACTCTGAGTAGGCAACATCATCTCGCCCGCGACTGTATTGGGCTCATATCGATTCCCTTATAAAGATCACCAAAAGGTTTTCAGTCAAACTATAAAACTCACGAAAATAGTAGGTATTTCTAGTGTCCTCTTCCCACGTGCAAAATCGTAAGCTTTTTTAGTTAAACCGGAGATATTGAAGATTATTCATTCATCCTAATTCCGAATTTGTGTTGCGTACATAACTGTGATTTCCGCCCTCACCTCGAGCCATCTGAATAAAGAAAGCAAATCAACTACGTGCCATTTTGGATTGTCATCACTTCCGGTTCCGCAAATTTGAACAATAGGATAAGGCGAATTCAGCAGAAGTGACATTTGCGAAAACAACGCAAACTTAGCATACAGGTCCCGGCGAGCATTCTCTCCTTCTTCAACGCAGCGCTAGCACACACGCAAAAGGAAAGAAAATAAAAAATGCCGCGACAGTGCTTTCTGCTCCCTCTTCCGCCTCTGTCATTTATTTGCACCCTAATGATATGCTGCCCCCAGGAATCCCAGCTTATGTGAACGGGAAGAGGGTTCCTAAAATTAACGCGCTTTGAAGTGTCGCCCTAATCTGCTGAATACGGCAAACAGAGCAATTTTTTTAGAATATTTTTGTGTTTCAAGCTTCAAACAGATCTCAAATTTGAATAACATCGCAAAGTCAACCTTTAGAGATTTGCAACATTGGAATACTATCATAAATACCGGTAAAGGGTACAGGAACACGGAATAGGAAAGAGATGGAGATCTCTACAAACACAAGGGCACGCGAAGGCATTACTGACGGAATGGTCTTAGGCTGGAAGCCTGCCCTGAAAAAATATACATGAATCGGATCGGCCCTTTTCCTAAAATTCGCCATCGAGTTGATGGTAGCTGCACTTGTTGATTGTCGCTCAGGCAGCAGCTCGTGCTCATTATTGGACACCTAGCTTCAGTAGTTTACTCAAGCTGCTGTTCGATTACATCTGCAGCTACAGGAACCCCCATCCTGCTGTGCACAATCGATACAGCCACAGACAAGCACCGGATCGCAGAATACGCTGGACAGAGGCTGCCGCCAGCGGGAATTTGCGACTACATAATACTCAACATTGAGCCGTTGCCAGACGGAAGCTACAACGGTGAGCGCACGAACGTTTTCAGTCTTGCTGGCAGTCCTAGCTGTAGTAGGAACCAGATGTGCTCAAACACCTTCCAAAGTAATTTTATGGAGAAATTACTACAATCTCGCATGATGCAGAGGCATAGCAAAAGCGCTAACGTAACCTGTTAGGTCGTTAGCTCTTATTGCATCGCCACTACATCGGCATAAGATCTCTAAATTCTGTATCCAGAGGATATACCTTGGTAAAACGAAGGACTCTAAAAAAACACAAATGCACACTATTTGAGCGGAATTGAATAGTGAACAGTGAGAACAGTAAGTGTTCGTTGCACCGATATTGCGAACAGGAAAAAGAGGCTTATATAGGAAAATGCCATATAGCACCCTACCAGCTTTTACCTACCCTGTCTAATCCGGTATATCTTATACCGTTGAGAGAAGTGCACTGTAAAGGTTAAACATGTTTATTCCGGACTGGTATGAAACACGAGCCTGACAGTCTATGCATGGCAGGGTTGTCAGACGAACCGTCTCGGTAGAACCTGATACTAGAGAGACAATTTGCGGTATATGTCTCAAACCGGACTGACTATGCCCGCTATATGTATCGTAATTCGGGCGTTCCGGTGCCGTATGAATCTGAAACTGGACGAACTGGTCCGGTAGGGCGCTCATAATACCAACACTTGTAATCGTTCATTGCTTTTGCTAGCAGCCGCTGGTACGTGGCCTTATCGATATGTCCCTAACGCACAGGAAGATGCCGGCCCTAAAATAAATTTCGGCCATCAAGATTCGCACCACTGTGAACGAACATTGACTCGCCCTAAGATGTTTATACAGAATGATGCGTTATAGTCAGTTTCTGGTTTGCCATTCCAGTACGTTGTTGTTGTTGTGGCTGTAGGAAGAAGGAAACTAAAAATTGGAGGACGCTTAAGCTTAGCCTTTAAGAATGGAACACGATAGCGTTATTGCGCCCCGTTCGCACTGTCTACTCGTTTGCTTGTCGCGCTTCTTGCTATAATCATTTTTATTTATTAATCCTTCCGGGACTTAGAAACGCTGTCAGTCACATTGCCGAAACGCGCGGGCCTCAAGTTGCAGTCGTAGTTCGTCAGCAACATTGTTGCCAATCCAAGCCGGCGCTATGAAGATCTCGAAAGCCATGCCCTGTCTATCTTATTCCGTGCTCCACATGCATGATGGCGCTACGTGCACGCCATGCGAAGAGGAAGTACAGCGGAAGAGTAATTTCCCACTCGCTTAACTGCGTGTTCTGTAATTCTGTAATTTACATGCTCATAATTCTTATTATACGCCACAATACACTTCTCTAAGGGACATTTCTGATACAGCACCGAAATCAATAGACGCGCCTTTGCCATTTGAAACCATCTAGCTGACGTGGCGGAGTGCGGCAATAAAGAAAAAAAAACTGGCGGGGCGGAGTGGTTATCGTGCTCGTCTAGTACCCCGGAGGCCCACGTTCGATTCTTCAGGTCGACGATTTTTCCTACTCGTTTTATTTATTAATGCTTCCGGGATTTTTCGCTCACGGCCAACGCCGGACGACGCGGGATGGCGGCCGCCGACGATGGCACCGACTTTTCTGCGACATGGGGCCCTTAAACGCTATCGCGTTAAAATGCACGGATCTGCTACTGGCTGTGTAGCCGAGCCGCCTCCGCTGCCTCGTGCGGACAGAAGAGAATATTTATTATTTGTTCATAGGAAAGGAAAAGTGCAGTATATAGAGAAGAAAGAAAGAGAAGAGGGAGAGAAAGACGCGCGCAGCAGTAACAGCCGTCGTCCACCACCGAAGCAGTGGCGGGTGCAATGACGCCCTACAACAGATAAAATTCGGCGTTGACCTACCGTCTAACCCCGTAGGGCCAGGAACTGCCACTCTTCACCCTGTTCGTACGAGGTAGCGAAGGTGGCTCCGCTCTAGAGCCATTTGCAGGCCCGTCATTTTCTTTTCCTTGCTTCCACTGTCATACCACCAGCAACTAGATCGCACAGCATACGTATGCATTTGCATTTCGCCTCCTTCTCAACGCGGCTGATGCTTTGAAAGGGCAATGGACGTACCCATCATTTGCAGCTAATTTACACGGAGTGCGTCCATGTGTGCTATGTAAGTGCATTTTAAAGAACCCCAGATGGTCTCAATGTTTCGTAATGCTGCACTACGGCATCTCAGAGCCTGAGTCCCTTACAAAAAAACTTTAAACGTCGACTCTAATCAAAGTGACAGGGCTCATGCCCATACTCCGGTACTGACCCACTTCAAGCCATAACCAGAAGTGTATCGTTTATTGATTACATATTCGCTCGATACGCTGATGTTACCAATATGCACTGCGTATCTTCGGTTACCACATGCCGTTACTCGCTTTCCTTATCGAAAACACAAAACACACGCGTAATTAAAAGTACGTTTCCCGAAAACTGTAGGTCTTTCCCTCCCTCTTCTTTTCCTTTCCTTCTGTACTTTCTCTCTTCTGTCCACACGAGGCAGCGGAGGTGGCTCAGCTACAGAGCCAGTAGCTGGCCCGTGCATTTTCCTTTCCTTCTTCCTACTACCACAAAAAACAACAACAAATCCGTGCTCTTAGCAACAGAATATCAATGAGTAAGCATGTATTCCTGTAGCGGAATAATATAGAGTGAAGGGTTGCTTTTCTGGTCCTACCGGGCCGGGACTGGTGGTTCAACGCCGCTTGCGGCGGGGGCTAGCATGCCACCGAATTTGTACCTGCTGTAGGCCGTCATTTCACCCGCCACCGCTTAGGTGGTGGACGACGGCTGTAGCGACGCGCTGCTTTCTCTCTCTCTTCTTTTCCTTTCTGCTCTATTTTCTCTATTGTGACTGCACAAGGCAGCAGAGGTGGCTCAGTTATATAGCCAGTGGCAGGCCCGTGCATTTTCTTTTCCTTCTTCCTACAGCCACAACACCAACAATCATAATTAGATGTAGCACGGATAACACCGCAACTTGTGCTTAGAAGTTTCAAAGAAAAGCACCAGATGTGGGGCCCGCAAGCATCCTTTGTGAAACAACGTAGGTGTGTGATGTTTGAAAGTTATAGTTTCCAAGATATGTGAGGACTCAAGCGGCGATATAATTCATTCTCGTTTGCGGTTACATTGCAGAATCGTTGTACCTGTTCGTGAAACCTTACACCAGCCAATACCTGTTCACTCTGAAACTGGAACGGACCTTGGGCGAAGTGCTAAATAGGATCAACCTGCCACAATTCACCCTCACTGCTACACAGATAAGGCAATCACTTAACCTGGTGGGTTTCGGTCTTCTTAGCAATTTACGAGGCATCTTGTCCTACCAGTCTCCCTCCTTTCCCGTTCAACTGAACGCAATCTCTGCTGTAAGTTATGTATGTTCTTTGAATATTATATATATAGTATTGTAAATTTGAACTCCTTAATTATTAATCTGTGTTGTAAACACACTAGGAAGGACCCTAAGTTAAGTAAGTGGCACGTTTTGTCCGGAATAATGCTTGCAGCTTATGCAGAGAATGAAAGACTGATCAGCCGTGAAGTTACCGCAAAGAATCACCTGCCATCGTTCATTAAGACTATAGTGAGGTTATTAGGTTATGTTTGCAATCTGTTAGGTCAGCACGATGTTCCTACCATTTGTCAGAAATCGATTGGCTAGAACAGTGTGTGGTTTCACATACGAGGTCAAGTCGGAGCGTTGCTTTATTGAATTGCTAGGTGTGCACCGCAAGTCGTTCTACCAAAAGAGCAGATATTAACATGCAATTGCAAGAACTGGAAGTAAGAATTCTGTTATCGGTAGCACATGAAACTTCCTGTGCAAACCAAATTCAAAAAATATTGAAGACATTCCATCAGTAGCTATTGAGAACGCAAATTCATTATCACTGTGGCTGTGCCCTTGAAAACATGACCCTAAAAAAACGGATCGTGAGAGGCATATTAGTAAAACGCTCTCAGGTAGTACTGTAATTCACATATGGCGTGCTACACGTGCTATGGCGTGTAAGTTATGTATGTTCTTTGAATATTATATATATATAGTATTGTAAATTTGAACTCCTTAATTATTAATCTGTGTTGTAAACACACTAGGAAGGACCCTAAGTTAAGTAAGTGGCACGTTTTGTCCGGAATAATGCTTGCAGCTTATGCAGAGAATGAAAGACTGATCAGCCGTGAAGTTACCGCAAAGAATCACCTGCCATCGTTCATTAAGACTATAGTGAGGTTATTAGGTTATGTTTGCAATCTGTTAGGTCAGCACGATGTTCCTACCATTTGTCAGAAATCGATTGGCTAGAACAGTGTGTGGTTTCACATACGAGGTCAAGTCGGAGCGTTGCTTTATTGAATTGTTAGGTGTGCACCGCAAGTCGTTCTACCAAAAGAGCAGATATTAACATGCAATTGCAAGAACTGGAAGTAAGAATTCTGTTATCGGTAGCACATGAAACTTCCTGTGCAAACCAAATTCAAAAAATATTGAAGACATTCCATCAGTAGCTATTGAGAACGCAAATTCATTATCACTGTGGCTGTGCCCTTGAAAACATGACCCTAAAAAAACGGATCGTGAGAGGCATATTAGTAAAACGCTCTCAGGTAGTACTGTAATTCACATATGGCGTGCTACTTCTATTTTTAAATGAGTCTTTATTAACTCAAACATTACAGGAGAACCTATATGTCGCTCATTACTTATGTTTGTCTAATTCATATCTTCCTAATTCAAACATATAGGAGAACCTATATGCCGTTCATTACTTATCTTTGTCTAGTTCATATCTTCCTACAAAGCTTCTCTTGCCAACTAAGCATATATCTATCCCGCATGAAAATCCAGTTATAGTTGTAAAGTTTATTTCGTGTGAAATCAAGCGTCCAGTTCCCGGCGGATGTGCCGCTTGACATGCGAGAAGTGCCAATACAAACCAAATATTTAATGCGACCTACAATTTGGCTTCATTGTCGGCTTTACGAAGTATTTCAGATACCTTCTGTTTTCTTTGTCCTGTCAATCTTTGTTCAAAACATTGCAGAGAATTGGGACGCTTTTCACTGGACTCGGAGAACCGGAATCCGTGTTCTTCTTCGCCTTAAAGCCCTTTATTACGCGATTCTCCGATCAAGACTACGTGCCATTTCTTCGAGGCATCGGCGAGTAAGCGGAACTTTTCAAATAACTGATATGGATTTCGTGTGTTGACATGTGAACGTCACAGTGTTTGTAACCTATGCGATTGCTCCATCGCGCGCACAAAAAATAGTAGTGTTTAGAATGGGCTCGAACTTTGCAAAGAGGTCTGCTGTTTGTGATCACTGGAGCGCCACGCAGAACCTGCAGGGAATTTTATACGACATGCTGTGGTCAGCTTGCATAAAGGCTTTCCCTGTCGAAGAAAGCAACATAACCATGTCAAAAATACAAAATATTCTGTACTTCTGTCGTAAACGTCAGATTGTTCTTTAGTTCTGTAGTTTCTTTCTGTAGTTCTGTACGACTTTTCTGTTGTAACTACAGAAATTTCTGGTGTTACCATAGAAAGCTCTGATGTCACAACAGGTTTCCCGTCAAAAGCGCACACAAATTCTATCGTAATAACATAAAAGTTTCTGTAGTTTTTTCCGACTGGGCTATTCCTAATAACCTCGGTTGGAAGTAACAGGAGAATAAGAAAAAATTCACATTGTTTTTCTTCTCCTCTTTTCTGACAAAGAAAACTTGTTTTTTATTCTACAGAAAAGTGGGGCGTTCTTTAACGATTTTACTAGCTCATTGACCAACAAAGTTTTCATCATAAATAAGTATGCTTTAATTAACCATGTTATACTTGCC
This sequence comes from Amblyomma maculatum, assembly GCA_023969395.1. Lineage (NCBI taxonomy): Eukaryota > Metazoa > Arthropoda > Arachnida > Ixodida > Ixodidae > Amblyomma > Amblyomma maculatum. The sequence goes on from JAJIZL010021435.1 coordinate 529,670, forward strand.
CATGCGCATGCAACGGACTGCATTCCGGCTAACATTGAAGGAAAAATATATTTTTTAGAACTTATGTCTTTTTTTCAATGATGCTGCATCTGAGACGAGTGCATAGAAAATAATAAACTGAGAACATATTTCGGTCGCGTAAGTCCAGGAGACAAACTTATGAAAGACAACTAGGACAGTTACCAACCATTGCAAGAGTTATAATTAAAGATGTTCTTATTAAAGTTCCTCTGGTCGTTTTTAATTTTAACAGGTGAAATCCCACCACGGAGGAATAAAAATTTATTCCGGGGCTCTTAATACCTCTTACGTCTTAGGCCCCACCCCAATTCGGCCTCTTCCCCGGCATATATAAAGGAAACAAAAAAGACCACGGGTAGTGGGAAACCCGTTTGTGCGGAGCCTCGCTCTGCAACGTTAATTTACGTTTGGGCTAATTTCTCTCGCAGAAAAAATTGATAGTGAAGCTGTCGCAGCTGGAACATTCGAAATCGTCCACAGAGCGCTTTGCATTGATAAGAGCGATGCTGTCTTCCATCCTCTTGAAATGGTTTAATATTGCAACGCGAGTTCATCTCTGCTTTAGTAACGGTATATAACTACACAGGTTTCTTGCGAACTTCGTGCTTACTGCGCCCAAGAAAATAGATTTGAATATATCAGTGCAGTAACAAGACGCAGGACAAATAGTGAGTTAAAATGGCCAATTTTTGAACCTGTAGAGGTCTAGGAGCATAGTTAACTGTCTTATCCGGAAATGAATTTGCTAAAGCTAGCGAGACTGGTCTTAATACCGGCAATCCAGAACAACGCTAGCAAATAAGGATATTTCACTCTTCTGGGCAGGTGTAAATTATGCAGTTTGAGGACCTTCAGTAATCACTGAAACGCGGCTTCGAGGCAGTTTTTTTTATAAACGGAAGCGACAAAAAGTTGTCCGCTTGGCGCGTTGATTGCGATTGCATTTATTATTTTCCTACTTTTTGGGCTTTTCCTCTAGTGGGTTTCGTACAATTCTATTTTTTTTTTATGGGGTTATCTTCGCCCTTCTGCTTCCGTACTTCTCTATACGTTTTCTTTTTCATTATCTTGCTCAATTAGTTTCATTCGCTTCTTTCTTAGCGTCTCTATTGCTTTTCATACTCTCCTGTTATTGCTGTTATTGCCCTCATGTTGGAGTGGGAGACCAGCGCGCTACTACCCTACTGAAAAAATTGTATGAGGCAATAACCTCCCGTTTTCTCACACAGCCTCACTCAATTTACGTAAGAAAGCACATACAAGTCGCATATAATGGCTTAAGATATACAGGTTTCTTTTACAATAACATAAAGTTTGGAAGATTTTTTATGGTAATAATGTGCACCTTATGAGAGTCTATGTGATTTGATGAGATTGTGTGAGGTTATAGCCCGGTAGAACTTTTCGTTTTTCAGTAGGCTATTTTACCTCTTAGGCCGCCGCAAATTCCGGCCTCTGGACTGGACAGTTAAAATTCCAACGGTTTGCGAGCCTAAATATAGATGTTGCCGCTTGTCAGGGAAGACCTTCGTGTTCGTGATATGCAGTGCTGCTCACCTGGTGTGGAAATGGCGGATTCTCCCTGGCCGTCGCTGTGCGAATACAGTCGCGAGTAGCCAGTAGGTTTCGGCACTGTGTCGATATTTTTGTGCCTCGTACCATGACTGCACATAATCTATAAATTCTCCTCTTGTTCACCTTACCTCTTGAACGCGGATTTTTGACACCCAGACACGTACCAGAATTGAGAGAGTTGGTAAATATGTCATCGTGCCAGACTTCTAAAGATGGAGCTAAGGGGTTTCTATAATTTTTATACATGCCAACAGCTGGTCTCATAACAGGGTTACTGATCCTTTCTCAATAAAGTGTTGAAACTGTCGGTTTTAATTATTCTGAAAATGAATGAATCCTCAAGAAGTGCCTAAAGTACCAGAGCTCGCGCAGGGCCTAACAATTCGGCGCATTCCCGATGATCAACAAGTGGACACTACTTACTAAATTCCTTCCAGAACTAGTGCAAGAAACAAATAGTCTGAACTCAAACCGGGCCCTTTTAACGCCATCAATGGGAGCTCTAAAATGTTTTCTACATTCTTGAAGGGGTAAATAGTCATTGCCCCACGGACGAACGTTTAATTTTCATTCCTATACATTAGCTATCCTGGGAAGCAAATATGACACAGCAATTAGCCCAGTGTTGATATGGCAGGAAATATTTAATCGAAGAGGTAAGCACGGTAGGTGTGGGACATTTGGAAATGGTTCGCAATCGTGATTTATTATCATAGAGTAAAAAGACTCAGAAAAACCGCTAATAAGACGAATAGTTCATGCAAAACGGCTCGAAAAGGAAACGGATTGGTCGCAGCTTGTCGGCGTAGATATGACAATGGAAGTTGTACAGCCTAGTACTCTATAATTAACTCTAGGCAAAAAGCACCTGAGGATTGACATGTGTCACTACAGCGTAGCGCTTTCTCTCTGTGAAAGCTTTCTTGGCATAAAAGTTTGCTTTTGTTGGGATACTGTTACAAATCTTCATTATGATGGTCTGGTACAGGTGCTTGCATTTCCCAATTTCGCCAATGTTTTTCTGTTTGTTTTTTGAAGCTGTAGTTTGTAGTCATCTAGAACCAGCTATCACCCATTTCATCGATGTTCAGCGCGTACGTGGTTTCTCACTGGTTTGAGTTGGGATGCATCAATGGAGTCCCGAGGCAATAGGCGTTATCACTCGATAAATTGAAACAAACACTTCACGGCCGGAAATGAGTGTTCAACCCACAGCGCGAAGACAGCACTGCCTTATGCGGTCAACTTCATTTCCTTCTCAATGAATGCGAAGAGCACCTTTTTCGCATAGCCCTTAAATGTGTATAAGAGGCCCAATATGTTATATGGTGCTACCAATGAAGTGTAAGTCACCTACTTACAAATAGTCACTGAACATGTATATCTTGGAAACCGAGCATACGACAGAAACCTGGACCAATGTAGACAAGGACTCTAGCAGCTCATAACAATTTTTGCTAAATTTGATTTATTTTCTCTGATCATATTTGAGTGATTTCCAATATCTGCGCTTTTTCCCTTCAAATACATAGTTCCTTCCATTCATTGCGTTGCAGTATCAAGATCTTAGTGATCTTCTTGACTGTTACTGAACCAGATCCTGGAGAACATCAGCCGCAGGCTACAGCTTCTTGGAGCTCCAGCTGCCTCTTTTATCAGGAGAATCCTACACTCGTGAGTGGCCATGGGAATCCTACGAGAGCAACAGAGTTAAATTGTGAATAAGATTATCAGAATTTCCCGAAATCTGCTTATATCACTGTAGCATCTCATGCAAAACTAAAGTGCTGTGCTAAAACTTTCTAAGTTATTTGTATCAAAAAGTGACGTCTGCGTTTCACAGTACTAGCGTATGCTTTATGAACCAGCGCTGGAATGGGATTTAAAACTGCCCTCCGAAGCACTGCAGTCTCAGAAGTGCACGAGTGTAGACTTGGCAACAACGTCAGTATTTGCCTCTAACATGGCGCTTCTGTTGACATGTTGGCATTGTTTTCATGACGACGCAGTTTCTGGTAATGAATTCACTCTATAATAACTTTTGTTCTGTAATGGTTTCTGTTAATGGCCTTCGCCACTTGCTGAATAGAGGTAGCGACAATTTTATGGCTGGTATTTGAAAGGGAAAAAACAAAACAAATATTTAGTGCGTTAGGAAGTTCTAGCTCTTTTCAGCGCTCAGGTTACATATCTTACTCCCGAAATTTGAATAAAGTCCTCTGGATTACTCTCTTCGAGATCTTTTTTAATCGGATTAAATCAGCTACCCCAATGCAATGTGCGTGATTGAGAGGGAGAAGACATTTAAAGCATCTTGCATGACTGCCGTCAGGTAAGGGCTTTGCGTAATCATACAGACGACGCTTGCTGGGAAAAATGATGCCAAACAAATACTCTCACCATGTCCTTTTGAGAAGTAGATGACCTATACGTGCTTCTTATGTTTGGGCAGACGCCAAAGAGAAAATTAAATAAAATTTGTTTTTGGGCCATCATGCGCACGTTTGAAGTTCATTCTTAAGTCTAAGGCCATGATGAACAGAGATTCTGGTTTTGGTCATTTCACTGCTGCGCGCAGTTCGCTTAGACCTGGAGAGTAGGGGAGGGGGGAGTTAAGGTATATGCAGGGTTGTTTACCTGGGACGCCTTCAGGCTCAAGCAGCAAAAGTGAGGAAGTGCTGTGGCAGGCGAAGAGAAAAGAAGCAGGACGGTCTTTGAGGTACAGAGTTTAAAACTGCTAGCGCATGAAGGCTGTTGTTGATGTCCAATCTTCTCTTATATATAAAATGACTTGGTCTGCCATCATTTCTAGTATACTGCGGTTGTGGCATGTCGATCAACAGGTTTGTTTTCCTATTTAATTTTTTCGGCGCATCATTTAATAACCAGCTTTAGGGTATTTTACCCTTATTTTTAAAAGGTAGATGTCTCGCCAAATTGAGGAGTTCTGTCTAGCTGACCAGGGCTTGCGGTACCCTACTTAAACGTAATCCTTATATCTTTCTCTATTTCTGCTTTTTCTGCTCGCTGAGATTGCCGGACAAAAGGGAATGTTTTTAGGACATTCGATTCCTAATCTAAAGCAATAAAGTTGCCATTGCAAACTAGTATCGATGTTAGCCTTCAGCTGAGGTACTGATTTGCAATGGGTATCAGTCGTCAGATAGCTCTATTGCGTGCAGTCTCCAGAATAGGAACAGCTGACCTCGTCACTTTCATGTACTAAAAACAATGCGAATAGAGCATTATACACCTTTACAGGTGCATAGATAGCATGCTTCATGATTTAGGCAACCTTCTAAGGTTGAAGGGAGAGAAATTAGAAGGCATCAAATTCATTGACTTTGGAGCCCGCAGCGGGACTTCTATCAAGGCTAAGTCGTGCTACCGATATACACGACTGCTGCCAAATTTTATCTGTTTAAGCAAGTTTATTAGCATCAATTATAATCTATCTTGCGTATCTACCTGAATTTAGCTAAATTTCATTCAAGATAAAAAATTCAACCTAAATGTAGGTTGCGTAGCTGCAACTATGCCTATCTGGATTTCATATACGTAAATTATTTCTAGAACGTATTGTGTACCACTAAATATTTAGAGATGCACTAACCGAACATTATGGCAAATGAAAGATCAAACCAGCGCATTGACTTGTACCATTTTACTTTTCTTGTTACTCCCGCCTCCTTTAGCCTATGTATAATTTAGAAGTATGTATTTGATGATATTACTATAATATTTTCATGATATTACTATATATTGATTAGAACTGCATTGTAACATTTCACACTGTAGTCCTTCTTTTTTTATTGTAGTTTGATGTATCTTATTGTGGTAACATTGCGTCCCTCTCTTCACATTGTATTTCAACTGTTCTCTCCCCCCCCCCCCCCTTATGTAAAGTCCCAAAAGGGCCTTTAATGGCACAATAAATGAATTATTGAATAAATATCATTTCATATTTGTTTCTTAGATTATATGTATATTTATGTAGTCCTATTTCACGTTTCTTCCCCTGCATGTGCATGTCTATTGTTGGACTTCAAATGCACTCTTTCCTTAAAAGCTGCCAAAGGCGCAATGCATATGATCTAAATAATAAAATAATGTTTGCTCTATGGTGGACAATAATACATTTTAGGATATCTTGTGTAAAGAAGTTGAATGGAAATGCGCTCCTGTTTTTCTTGTGTCATAGTGATAATGCGTTAATGGCCACATCAAATCATCAGTCCATTTTGTCTTTCGGCAGGAGGAAGTTGTGCGATTGATTGCTAATATAACCAACCCAAAGAGTGTGTTTGCTCTGACGCTGAGCCTAAGGATGGATATCTTCCACGGCATCACGACGAACCATATTCAACGGGGTGTGCGAGGGCTACTTTACACGCCAGTCACTAAGCGATCTACAGTCAGCTTTGAAGCGGTGAGCACTATCAATCAATTTCATTTCATTGTGCTAGGCGAAGGTAAGCCTAGGACGCTTTACGCCAGCACTAAGGTAAGATTTCCTGTTAACTGCACTCTTACCGAACGCCAATGTTTATTTTCCTACCTCCATAGCGCGAGAGTCCTAGCCATATTAGCCAATTTGCGGCATGTCATAGGGGCAGGGTTGCCAATTCTCTTAACTGGGTTCGTAATGAACGATTTCAGATTTGGTGCTAGCTGGACTTTTAAGCTGCTACATTGAGCGTTTGATGCCCCTGCATCAATGAATTCTATCTGCTGACTTTCCTTGCGTATCTTGATTCGCGTGCATATTCTTTGGTAGCGGTGCTTTTCTGTCTCTGACCGGTTTAATTGGATATGTGTTATCATGAACAAAGTCGCATGTTAAATTTTGTAAGCTACAATAATATATGTAAGACCACTCCACGCATTTATGACACCGCTTGAGCTAAGGCATGTTAAATATGCCTGAGGTACCAAGGGTCAGCTTATTTGACTAGTTTCCGACGGCCCGACGTTCAATTGTCATTTCGTGCAATCTGCGCGACTTGGCGCCTCCCGCGAAATCAGCCATGTGATGCGATTTTCTAACGTCACACAGTCCAACGACCAATCAACGGCAGCCATCTTATCTGTCATGTCAAGTTCGCTATTTTACGATCGCTGTACCGTCGCCGGTGTACCCGGAATGTTCACTGAACGTAGGCCATGAGAGTCGCCTTCTATAAAGAGATTGCTTTCTCGGTCATGAAGAATTGCTGCAGAACTCCATTTCGCTGAACTAGACCTTCGTCATTTGCTGTGTTTGAAACTTGTCAAATATTCATCATCTATGATACAGTATCCCCGCAGTGAAAGATTTTAATCTGCCATGGTCCCTTTCAACGGTAACTGAAGCTTCCACGTTTTCTACAAGAGCCTCCCTCATGTCATTCAAAACTTCCCCGTAGTAGGCCTAGCACACTCCTCAAAAATCCTCACAGATTTCGTCATATCATTCTTGTGCGCCAATTAATAAGTATACCTTTCGACTCCGACTTCAAAGTTTACACCGATGTCAGCTTTGGCACCAATTGATGTCGCTACCCAAAGCTGACACCTGAAGCGATAACATTGGTGATCGCTGCCTTTGCTTCTGTTGTAAGGCTACTGTCTACAAAATTAATGGACACTTTTCAACACAACAACATTTACGGCTTATATCACAGTTCTCACCGCCAACCACTAACGAGCGCCTTGGCTTTTTCCTGTACAAACGTGTCAACATTTTCCCTTCCTTCGTCGTTAACGTAATTTTACTCCAGCTTATTATGAATGGATGGATGGAATACAGAAGCGTCCCTTTTGAAACGGGGTGGTAGCAGTTGCTATCCTGCTCACTTGTTCCCCCTGTATGTTAATTATTGTTTTAGATTGCTTAACTATACCAGCATTCTATTTTATTAATTTTTTGCTGCTACATACTAACATTATGTGACTTTTCTGCTTTTAAGCCATAAATCTTCCAATCATATTTTGCTAGCTTCCACCGCAGGTTCATTCACCCGGCAACTGGTATCTCTAAACCCCAGAGCTTCAGGACTTCCGGGATTACATTCGAGTAAAATATGATCAATTGTTTCAATGGAGTTACCAAATACTGCACATGCGTCATCTTCATTGTTAAATTTCTTTTTGTAGCTGCGTATTCTAAGGCACCCTGATCTAGCTTCAAAAAGTAGGACACTACTTCTTGAATCATAAAAAAAACTTTCCTCCCTCATCTGCCTTTTCCATTTTCGGTATAGTTGCACATTTTGTTTCTTTTCCATCAAATTTATCCAATTTTTACCTTCTGTGTTTTCAACCTGTTGCTTAACGCTCTTTATTTCGTCGTCCTTGTGACCAGCATACTTACTGGTCAGTGTCCTAGTTAATTTCCTTCATTGCGAGTCAACGCTTTTTAGGTATAGATATTTAAATATTTTAGCTGCCCATCTGTTATTTTTCAATTTTCTCAGGCGTTCCTCATATAATATTTTACTACTCTGGGCATCCCGTACTTCAAAAGATGTCCAGCCCATATCTCCCTGTATCGCCTTATTTGTGGCTTCGCCGTGGCCATCCAGTGCTAATTGTTCAAAGGCTCTCTAAATTATTTCTAATGTCGACTGTACCTTCCATTTTAGGCACAAACCCGCATTTCCGAAAGTAAGCCCGGATGCCATAATTCCTTACCAAATGACCTTAAAAACCTTCTACCTGTTGTATCCCCCCCCCTGCCCTAGGCTTCATTATCCCGGCATTTCTTCGCCTTTTTGCCTTTAGTGATTGCTCATGCTTTTCAGTGTATGCCAATCCTTCGTTAACCCATACCCCGCGGTATTTATATTCTGCTACACTGGGTATTTCATGGCCTTGTATTTTAACACCCTGATCATTTGAGGCGTTAAAATTCATCAGACCCGACTTAACTGCGCTAAAACTGAAACCTAGAGCGTCCCCTTCGTCTCAGTAATACTTAACTAGAGTTTGCAATTCTTCCTCACCCTCTGGTAGCAGCCCAATATCGTCTTCTCATCAAACCGGGAAGGCGCCGCTTTAGCAAATTTTCGCCTAATCTATATGACAAATTAAAACCTAGGTTACTTTCTTGTATCCTCCGTTCCAGATTTATCATATAAAGCATGAATAGCACCGGTGATAGAGGACAGCCTTGTCTTAATTTTTTGCATACTTTGACAGACTCCATACTTCTTATTCTTGCCCATGTAATTTCTACTTTGTTATCCCGGTATATTTTCGATAGGAACTCTGTTATCTCATACCCATTACCTTATTATTTTCCCATGTTCGACAGGAGCTTACGTTGTCATACACCCCATTTATCTCCAGGAAGGATAAATTCAAAGGTCTATTTTTCAGTCTAGATAGTTTGACTCACTGGGTATGCACGAACAGGCTATCATTTAAGCGCCTACCATTTCTAAAGCCGTTCTGAAGTTCTCCGAGTATCTTGTTACTTTCTAACCCTGCTTGTATTTTAATTTCACCGCCTGCATAGCCAACCTGCATATAACAGATGTTATGGTAATAGGTCTGCAGGATTTTATCTGCATCCTTTCTCCTTGCCCTTTATAAATCAAATTCATTTTACTCTGCCGCCAGCTGTCCGGAATTTGCTTATTGGTTATGACTGTTTCCAAAGCTTTTAACAAAGTTCCTTTTCTTCTTGGACGAAGTTCATTAATCAGCTTGATCAGAATTCTATATATCCGTGTAGATGTCTTTTTAGGAATAATTTTTTCTGCCTATTTCCAGTTTAGATCGGTATGTTTTAGGCTGTTTGTATTCTCCTATCTTGTGCTGCTTCCTGATTTGCGGAGATTACCCTATCGTCGCTCTTAAATGACCCGGCTATAACTGATGTGATGTAGTTCACTTCGTTGTCTCCCTTTAAACAATTTCCCTTGTTATCTTGAGTTCGAGCCTGCTTTCTTGGATTCTTTTTTCCTAGCTAGCTTATATGGTTCCAGAATGTTCTGGGTCCGCCTCCAACGGCAGTGCGTATTTCAGCCATTCAGCCATCGGTAGACTGCTTTATTTTACTTTGGACATCATGTTTCTTTTGTCGATATGATTCCCATTTTTGGTCTATTTCCTCCTGAGATACCTGTGCTTTCTTGACCTTTCAGAGTTCGCTTGAAGTTGCCCGGTGTTGTTCGATGGCTTCCCTTATTTCCTTATTCCGCAAGCTCCCCGGCCTCTTCTTTCCATTCCAGCGGTTTTCTACTTTAACCCTATTATTTACTTTCTACCTGCTCATAATCCCAGTCTTCCAAAGGCCTTCTCTCTATTGCTTCCTCTATGTCTGCTGCTATCTATCTGCGCTATTTCGTCATCTTATATTTTGCATTTAGTTTTTGTCTAAGTTTCATTTCTCTTTTTATTAAGGGCCCCAACTGCAGACTAATAAGTTTATGATCGCTTCCCAGACTACGCTCCCCTTCTTCGTCTATTTCCTTTTTTGTGACCTTGGTATAGATTCCCTGCGACATTAGACAATAGTCAATGGTCGTCTGCCTGTTGCGGAATTCTCACGTGATTTGGTCTTCGAATTTTGTTTCTTTATTTATATAACTAGTTCGTGTTGCTCACAGAAATCTAGCATTAGCTTCCCGTTACAATCCGTGTATCCATCCAGACCGTCGATGTGGCCGTTCATATCCCCCAGCAGAATAATATCGGCCCCGTCTCCAAACTGGCTTATATCGTCACTGAGACCTTCAATAAGATCCTTGTTTTCTTGCCTGCATTGGTGTCCTGTTCCTAAATAAATTAGCCCTAGCCATGTCCTTATGTCGGCAATTGTTCATGATACCCAAATATGTTCTTTACTAGATGATTTTATTGTTTGCCAGTTTGCTCCCTGGTGTATCAACAAACCTACCCCTCCATCCTTTTCTTCCGTTCCCGTTCTTGTACCCTTCCCAGACGTAGCCTTCTATTTATGGTTGATCTTCTAGACCCCTAAGATGAGTCTCGCATTGAGCGTACACACCAATTTTGTCGTTCTTCAACTGCTGTTCTACCTCTAGCCATTTCGCTCTTTTTCTACCTCTTGCATGTTTATGCAGCCAATCCTAGCGTTAAATCTCTTTTTTGTACTTTTCTTTCTCGACCTCCTCCTAGCCATTTTTTCAGCCTATGTTATTACGCTTTCCTCTGCTGCACTTCCAACTACGCCTGTGCACCGAGCCCTCGCGCACTCCCGAAAAATGCTACGGCCTTGCCTGCCAGGCGCCAGACTATCTCTGCTCCCACCGTTCTGTTAAAATGGAAGCCATCCCACTGAAAACTCTACACAAACCTGCTTCTGTACAACCCTGTTTACCTCAACCACTTCGAAACGCTTCTTCAGGCTTAACTTTCTTATTTTCTATATAACTATCAACACGTTCTTTTCAAGCTTTTCGTTCGTTCCTAACACCCCCGGTACTGTTCATAAAACTATCTGCGCTTCCTGTGCTATCGCCCTTATATCGTTAACTCCCTTAGCTAAGCTTTCCACCACTCCTGCAGCGGCACCATTTTGGACATCGTTCAGCCCCGCGGCTGCTATCACCATATTGCGCTCTGCGGAATTTTTCAACCGCCTATTTTGGCTCTCTTTTAGCAGTGCGCTCATTCTAACACTCACTTATCAACCTTTACACGTTCCATGATATCTCGCCAGCACCTGCTCAAGTTCGAATCTCCGGCGATAAGCACCTGGTCATTATCTCTCTTCCTCCCAACTGTTGGCTCCTGCTTTCGGTTATCTGTGTCCTTCTCTCATGAATTTTCATTCTTCCTTACTTCTTCATTTTTCCCCACTTCTTAGTGGCTACTTCTAAATAACTCGGTCGGTTCTACTCCGCTTGACCTACTTTGCTTATGCCTTCCATACCAGTGTTGTTCCCAGCCACGTGGCTTTCACTGGAATGTCCGTCCTCGTTTCTTCTAAGGACAATGTCTACCATATTTTTTTTAATTGGAGGAAGCTGTCTCAACAGTTTCTGATTTTCTGTCCTTAATAAACCTAATGATTTTCTAAGGCTTACACACGAGACCGCTCCTTTCTAGTTCAAATCTATCTAGGTGCGCACTCAGCACGCAACACCGCATAAAAAGCCACTGCCTTCCGCTTCCTCTACCGAGGTGAAAGGCGTTTCCTTGAGATTACCCTGCGCCTCACACTGAGTACATTTTACCTTCTTTTGCTTGCACATCTCAAGCATATATCAACTGAACTATTCCTACTATGAATTCTTAGAATATACAGACTGCACAGGAAAGACACAAAACCAAATTTGCAAACACGCTTTAAAGGACATTCTGCGAATGCCAATAGCCTAGAAAAAAATGAATAACTATCTAACGAAGCAGTTAAAGAATGAACGCCGAAAAAACCCTAACTGCCGGCACGACAAGCAGGCCGCTAGGACAAAGAGTTAAAATGTATTGTTTAAGCTGCACTTAACCTAACTAGCTGAAAACAAAATAAAGGTAATGAAAGAAAGAACTCATTTATTTGGCGCTTTTAGAAGCTCCCGCTGTCACCAGTCCGTCCGTTTCCAGTAGCCACGTGCAATCGGAGGAGCGATGGAACACGCGTCCGCACCACACGGCTGTCAACTGGTCAACGAAATTACCTATCAGCGAAATTAACAGCACCACCTAGCGTTTCAACACGCTCTGACCGATACGTGTGCGATGTATGCCTCACAGGATCACTATAACTAAAACGATTATAACATCTTTATTTTCTCAAAAAATCTCCGCGCATTGAGGAGGATGGCTGGTATGCGCTGATTGATTGATATGATGTCCTTTATTGAATGGGAGGCTTATGGCCATGGATGGGGATAAAGGGGAGTAGACAGAATCTTCATTGTTTAGGTCGTCACTCAAATCACATTGCTCTAATCGGGCCACTAAGCGAGCCATACTTGGCAAATGTCGTCTGTGTGCTGTGCCTTTTGTTCTTTAAAGATACTAAACTACGGTCTCAAGCTGCTTTATACCCCTGCTGGTCCGGTTGTCCAACACCAGCGAGGTGCTACATTCATGGCTGACAAGTCCGTAAAATTTCAAGTTCCAAGTCGTTAGCGTTGCCGGACGTGCAGCAGTACTGCTTTGCTGTGCAAAAATAATATTTCAGCACATTGTGTCTTTCACGTCTAGCTTATTTATTTCTTTCAGGTACTATCTCGCCGTGTTTCCCTGGAAAAAACTTTCTCTCGTTGGTAGAAAGATTTAGTTGGCGGAAGAAGTACTACTGTGGATGAAATACACCTCTTTACCGGCGCCTCCCACGCAGGTGCAGTGTCCGCGATTGTCCACCGATATACGTGGTCACTAGAATCCTTGCAACGAGATAAATCTCTCTATTCTGACAGGTACATGTGGTGGGCGTGTTCACCCTTATTCACCCGAATCTCCTTCAACCATCAAGGAATCAACCGTTTGTGTAGCGCAAAATGATATGCACACCTAGCACATCCCATACGTGCAGCCATCAACTGGCAAGTTCTAAACAACTCCGCCATTGTGTTATCGCGGCTAGGCAGCCGGGCTGTGGATTCTCTTAATGGCTTTCTTTTGAGGGTAAGACTCCCCAAAGCAACCATAGTGTTAGAGACGCTCTAATGCCTGGTTCCGATATTTTCGAACACCTGGGGCTTTTTACCATACGGTGACTTCCCACAGGACACGGAAAACTTTGTTTTCGTTTCCATCAAAAAGTGGCTGCAGAGGCCGCTATGGATTTGTCTTCTGTTACCCGTGAAGTTTTACCACGTTAGTCGTATTGTTGGCAGTCTTCTAGGTCAGCGAGGTTAAAATTTTCAGAGAAAGGTGTAGCTATATGATGTCATACCACATGATTCGGAGCTGGCGCTCCGGAAACTTCGGCAAGCTTCGGTTTATGCTCGCTGCTCATGGAAGCGGCGAGATAGAATGTGGTGGTGGCCGAGTGGTCTAAACCGTCGGCGCCGGGAAGTACGCCTCTCTCGCCGGTGGTAGTTCTAATCGCGTTAGGAGAAGTATTTTTAAAATACTTGAATAGACTTTGTAATGAGGGACACCAGGCAGAAATGTTCCTCTGCATGGTAAAGTCCGCTATAAAGCCCGCCGCTCTCCGACTACTTCGAAGGCAAAACCGCAAGATTTACACCATAATATGGCCTTGTGGTGTAAATCTTCATCAAAGTGTAGCCTTTCGACACTGCAAACGTGTCCTTTCTCTCGAGATGTCTATTCACTACCAACTGCTTCTCCTGCAAGCCTTCGCATCCTCAGGCTTCTCCCTCGACGAGTTCTTTCATCACCGCCAAACAATACACAAAATAGCTCTACGAAGCATTTGAGAAGCAGCCACCATTATATGGCGACTTCCCTTTCCACTAAAAATGGCTGGCCTCTTTGTCTATATCGGCGGTATTATCAGATGTTCTTATCCAGGGGGCGTGTCGTCTCATACCCATCCGCACCCATCCTGTATTCAATGCTACTCACCATCCATGCGGAGCGAATCAGTACGAAGGGTTGGGGGTAACGTCCGGTAACCTAACGTCCAAACACGTGTAATTCTATTTCCCGATCGTCGGTGTGACAAAATCCCGCTGAGAACATTTATTTCGCCGTCCTGCGTTTACGTTTCACATAGCATACTCGAATGCAGTATTTGGAATGTAGTGGTCCGCTTGCTAGAAGTACCGCCAAATTTATGATTAGGATCAAATTTCTACAACTCTATTCACTAACGTCTGCCTTTCCTCATCTTAAGACAAAAAGGTCGAACGCCTGTTTATGTGTTTTATCAAGATTTGTTGCTGGGCTTGTTGGTGACAGCCTGCAGAATCAATGGAAATATGCGCTGAAAACACGGAGCACAAGGGAGCAACGTATAAGACAGGAGAGCAGAAACAATCAATTGATTTATCAGCGGCTGCACCCTAAATATAGATATACAGCCCATGGAAGCAGGGGATATTTATATAGGCAGTGTATATTTAACCTGAGTATACATAGTTCTAACTTAGCCCATGTTGGAGTCCTTTGTTGTTCACCTCATGTCTTTCTTCACAACACACCTTCTTTCTCCTCGTGAAAGGAAATACAACTTAATGTTTATTTCTTCTTCGTTGCAGTACACCTGAGCTTAGCTGAGTGGACGCACATTTTAACAATATTATTATAATACTTGAACCATTTTTTTGCTTTGAAACATCGATTGTATCTATTCTTTTGTCACTCTGATCCTCTAGAAGTTACGCAACTGGTAATAATTCCTACGAGGGTCCTGTAATAAGGCAACAATATTTTTGCACCAAAGGTTTGAACCTAATTCCAAGACGATATACAGAAATCCTGTTTCCAGTGTCCAATATTATGACAAATAAATCTAGGCTCAGAAAGCACGCTAGAGAAGTTTGCACTCGAAACTGTTTTCGGTCTACTACGCACGAAATGTTGTAGTAAACTACATTTGTGTTATAATTGGATCTATGTGCTTATCCTAGCAGCACTGTAATCTGAGTGGTTCCACTGTTGCAGAAATGCTTTACCGGTATCTTTCGACACCTTGCATTGACTGCGGACATGAAGTACATTGAAAGCGGCTGCTGTTTCTTCTCTGGCTACTCTGATGGCGGAGTGACGGGAGTGGCTTCGTTTGAGACGACAAAGACCATCGAGTGCAAGGTCAGTCCGTATATAAATCGCCTGTTGAGAGTAAGTGCGATTCAGAAGGCGCGGAATTATGCATTAGGTTAGCATTATCCACGCTGTATGCAAATACAGGCTGTAGACATAGTGCCTTTTTTTCTTAACCTACTTAGCTTTGTTTTTCCTAACACTTGTTTTAGGCAATTATTCCAGCAGGAAAGTAACGCCTGATGCCCTTCCAACGCTCTTCGAATAGTGTAAGAAAATGGACATCAAACTTCTGTTACTTTGATGTTCGTTAATCGAATGCCCTTGGTTAGGGGCGTCACTAAAATGCACTTCCAAGGGTGCAGCTGCAGTGAACTAGAATAGTGCAGCAGTACGTCCGCCATAATAAAGCTATGACTAAGGTCAGCAATACTTTCGGCTGGGCGAGTTGGTTGATTGTGTGGAAACGGAAAAATACAAGCTCGATTAGGTGTCTCTTTCTTGGAGAAAGGCAAAAGCCTACCCTTCCTCTCCCATCATTTGCCTCTTATCGGCGTTCGTTGCAATGCAAGATATAACTAAAATTGGTTTACAGGAAAGGAAAGGCGCAGTATCTGTCACACTATTTCTGGCAAGTGTACGTTTGAACGGTGCACATCTGCACGTTCGAGTGTGGGAATGCAGATGGCTGGAGAGCTAGGCAAGAACATCTCACGGAATGTGAGAGATCTCGCGCACAACTCGCTCAACGGATTTCTTTCCATGAGCCTAGAAAGGTGGTGTAAATGGTATAGGCTATTAAAATGCAAGTGGGGTAGCAGAGCCCGACCCATATGGCCTATGGGAGGGACCCGCGCAATCGGTCATCACTTACAAATGGTGTGCCAGTTCCTGGAGCACTTGCCTGTTAGTTACACTAGTGATCATGAGTCGCTGATCTTGTAGCGATTAGCTCGACATGAGCTGTTCCCAGTAATTAAGTGCCGCCTTTGGAGGGGGGGAGGAGGATGTGGGTATGTGGAACAGGTTAGCACTACCTGAAGGAAATCAGCTGGTGTTCCGCATAGTCGACAGGAGACGGAGAAAAGGTCGGGAGAATGTCCGTGCATGACTATCGGTTACGGGGCTGTACGCGTTTGGAGCCGCCGCGAGAAAGTTGATTGCATGTTGGATAGCGACGGGTGAGGAAGTGCGTATATCGGTCAATTGGAGTGATAGTACTCAAGTATATCTCTGAATTTTGTCTGATACATTCTTTAGGACGTGAAAAACCTCTAACCAATTACGCTACATCGTGTATTCACCTCTTGCAGTGACTTTTGTCTTTTTTAAGAGTAGTGAACATCTTCAGGCCATTGCAAGATGAGAGGAATTGTAGGTTTTCGTTCGGTAAAGGTATTTAGGCTTGCTGGGCGCCGAAATCGAAACAGGCACTTTGTGTTTAGTGTCCATCTTTTGCTTGTTATGGGCAACCTGATGCGATTACGGGAATTTCGATTTCATTCCTTGCCTTATCTACTTCTTCTCTTGCGTAGGTATTAAACTAAATATTTTGTAGCTAGATTTTCTCAACCGCAGGCAAAACTGTTGAGGTAAAGCGACAGATACCAGCCTAGAAATTTTAGATTCGAAGGTTTCTTAACTTCTAGTAAACATCATATGTTGATGCACATCATTGTAAAAGTCCTTTTTGAATTTTTTGACTGGTCTGAACCATACGTCATTATCTCTATCTGGGCACGAAGCTTTGTAGCCTGAGCAAGCATGGCCTTCGAAAAGAAAAATGCGAAGTCGTAGAAACTGAAGCCCGTTGTCAGTCAGCAACATCACGCTGGAGGCATAGCCCCTGCTACGCTATCTTAAAAACGGATAAAACTTCCAACACGCCGTCGTGGTAGTGCATAGGTTCTATAGTATTAAGGACTGGAAAATCATGATTGTAGCCAAAATCTGTAGCTACTCGTTTCCTACCTACGACATTACCTAAATATAGGCCAATTTATGATAAGGATATTGCACAGTATCGGTGCTACATTACAATCAATAGACATTTCGGCCCTTCAGCACAAATGACCTGTTTTATACAGTAACAGCCGTAGCACTCAAATAAAATTCGAGAAGCGACAAGAAAGTTTCAAAAGTTATCATGGCTGCATTTTGAATTCTATTCGGTACACTGACGAACAAGTGCACACAGGTCTTGAAGAGGGGTAACAACGATGTGTTCTTCAACGTCATCAGAAAAAATACTACCAATAGAAGAATAATTAATGAGTAAGCATTACGCGGGTATGTTTCCAAGGTCGTATCATTAGAAGTTTCTCAGCAGGATTTCGTTAGACCGCAATTCGTTAGACCGCAACGAGTGAAAAGGAAACAAATGGTTTCGCTAAAGCGAGGAATTCCCGTGTCAGTGCTTCCAAATTTTCTTTCTCTAGCATCGCTGAGATGCATGAGTAGAAATCGTATGCATACCTCAGATTATGAATGTTCCTGAATCGAATGTTACATCTAGTAAAACAACTTGGTTTCCCTACTCAAAGAACAGTCTATACCCGGAGCACTAATGTGAGCATGAACGTTTTATTGTAAATATGTTCCTTTATTTTCCAGGAGGCGATAACTAAGATCTTCTTCAATTACAGATGACCAATGCCCGGAGTCTACTCCGCACCCTGGACCCTCTCAATAAGCACAAATTGGTCTGGCTCGCCCATGACGTCACATTCAACTTGGGAACATCGAACTGTGGTGGAGACTCGTTCCGCCTAATTAAGATGCGCCATTTGGCTTGAAGGAGCAACTGAAACATCAATCGATCGGTTCCTTCGGTGTTTAGAGGACAGTGCCACGCTACAAAACCATACAATTTATTTCATTTTAACAGTGCGGCTGCACTGAGGGGTGTCATGCCTACGTGCACTATGGTTGTATATACCTGCCTTTTTCAATTTGAATTCGTTTCTTCGACAGCTGCTTTGATGAAACCTAGTGATAACATTTCACACGAATGAAAATGCTGTACGGAATATCCAGAATTAAAAAACATTGATAGCCTTTTGTAGCCTAACCCGCAATAGCACTGTTTCAGATTCTTAAATATTTTGCGAGCCACTCTGCACCACCATTCCGCCCAGTGGCGTTGCATATTGGTGGAATTGTGCTCACATCTGCGAGTGGATGGGAACTCCTATTCTTTGCGAACGCGTGTTTGTTTACTGCTTTAATAACAAATTTGCACACAAGGTAACACGAGGGTTCTATCGCTATTCGAATGCAGCTACGTTAAAAAAAATCGAGTACGGTGTGCCCGAAGCAGAAACATGAACGCATGATCGAAAGTTACTTGATTTGGTCGCTGCGAGAGGAAACATGAGAGCTTTGTGGAATTGCTTCTTTTGCAAAAGAATCAGGATCGCAATATGCGCGTAGCCTAAAGATACAGCGCTTTCTTATGTTAGGCCATTTTCACGCTGTAATTCATCGACGCATATCCAAAAAAATTCAGATACCAGCAGATAAGCTCTGGTCTGCTCAATTCACTGGGCTCATGTGACTCACGCTTATATGTAAGAACTCTGCGGTAATTTGCATTTTCTTAATTCCTTCCTTTACGAGGAGAATAGAAACGAATGTCAAATATTGCAACAGGGATAGGTTTAATCCCAAGAACACAGCCAATTATTCCTCACTGCGGATGGGAAACTGCTTTGAAGAGAATACTTTTAGTGGCTTGCTTGAAAATGTTTCACTTTAAAGCAGGAATGCTATTCAGCATTTTACGTCTTTATTGTCTGACTAATCACAGGGACTATTGTGAATAACCTAGGCAGATAACTTGTTTGGCTCCTAGTATTTTGAATTGGTAGATGTGCTTCCAGTTCAGGATGCTAACGATTTCGGCCAGGTCAATCAGCTTTCGCTGCTCTTCCATGGTCTCCATTGAAAGCACTCTCACGCACAGCACGTAAAAGGAGGTTGCGAACCAGTGCATGGAAAATTTCCGAGATCACTGCGCAAAATGCACTGCAAGAATGCATAAAGCCTGAACGTTGATGTGTTAAAACGAGATGTGTGAGCTGGACTACGCGAGTAACACATCCTGCTCCTTTCCTTTACCCTAAACTAATTATACAACACCAGTGAAATTTGATGGGGTCCAAGGAATGACAAGGAGCGTTCCACTGAAACACGATTCTGATACACTTGACTGAAAGCTGAGAAACGAAACAGGAATTTGGCTGGCGGCCCTCTTGGCTCCCAAATACACTAATTACGTAGTTAATTACCTTTTTAACCCACAATCACCATTTCCCCACTTGCACACGTTAGTTTGACGCTCATTTAGATGGGGCCTTTCTTTTTTTCGATATACCAATCAGTCACTCTTCACAGCGCCGACAAGTTCATGCCCACACGAAAACCGCCTACATGGCCATACAATGTTGACGCATCAATAACTGTCTAGTCAACCGTAACCATGGAGAAATATGCTTATGTAAAGTGCGGACACTCCAGCCATTCATGACCGAACGAGTACGGGTCTGACCACCAGCGGGGCGGCGTAGCGGTGGGCGCTTGCACTTTATCCCAAAAGGTACACAGCTTGTCATACGTCCACCGGTTTGCATCGAAGCATTCCTTTTCCTCATGAACTATGATACAGCGCCGGTCATGTGCCGCCTGGTACGTCCACCTCAGGGCGCTTTTCAAAGCGTCGCATCGCTTAGTCGGTCACTTGTTTCCTTTTATCTGTATAATGTGTGGCTTTTCTTGAGGAAAGAGCGTTGTTTGCAAGTCATTTGCTAGGGTGCCTTAACGTGTTTGGCGAGTGTAACATAAAATATAAGCCATGACGCACTTTTACTTTCAAGCCACCGTTTGTTTTTGGGTCGTCTTTGCCTGAAGAATATGTGCTTTGCTTCCAATACCTAATTTTCCAAAGGTTGATCGGAACTCCTACGGTTTAATGTTTATCGCTTACTCACCCGTATCATGACAAATTTTTTTTAAGACGACCAGAACATTGTATTGAGCATTTGGAATCGCTTTGTGAATGATGTTTACCTTACTGTATATGCATAGTGTGTACGCTTTTGCAGGCTTGTAGACGCCTTTTTTGTAAGTTCCTTGAGATGGCTAAACCATTCTTGTTGTGGTCTGGAAAGAGCTGCTGCCTGTTCGTGGCCTGCATTATTTGAGGACATCTACAGCTATTAGCCGCGTAAAGAAAGTTCCTTGTAATGCATTTGTCACACTGTCAGCGCGATGGTTTTTTAACGAAATTAGGTATAAATTTAGCAGTGTAATTATAATATATAATATTTTTGTAGTGCTTAAATTTCTGAACAGCCTATTGTCCAAGATTCATGCATAATATATCCGCGCAGACTGTAATACATTCTTGCTCCTTACCTGTGCCTTGCCGTGAACAACTCCTTTCTTGTGGCTTTCGCGGTTGATGTTTAATAGGAAAATCACGCAGTGGGCCTGCGCATTTCTTTATTTTATTTGTGACAACCTGCCGTGTGGTTTGCCCTACCTTCGTCCTTGTTGCTCTTTGTAACATGATTCAGTTTATAAATTGTGTTATCAAGTGTTCTTTCTGTGCAATTCAAAATGTATATGCGACATAAAAACTTTTTTATTAGTATCACTGTCTCCTATTGTGTACAACTGAGCAAAGCTGCTAAATAAGGGAAAAAAATTCGCCACGTTTTGGGAAAGGGGAAGCAAAGGCCGCTGTTTGGTACTGTGGGCCGCGCAATTAGGTCGCCCCTGAGGAAAATACCGAGTTGTTTCTGAAACCTCGGGTTTTAGTAAATGTTTTGGTTCTTGATAGTAATGTCCTGTGCGTCATTACAAAAACAGAAGAGAAGAAAAATTTGATGGCTACTAATTCAACGCGCGCTAATAACGTACAGCCCATGGCCTTCTTTTATTTTGACTGCTGAATATATCGCCGCCGTGGCCATGGTCGAACTTGCAGCCTTGGAATCAATGCATACTAGGAAGAATATAGTCTGTTTAAAAATCTAGGTCTGCGTGCGTTGCATCCGCTGCACTAAGGTAATTTTCTAACGGCGTAAAATGTTTAATACGCGCTTCGTGAACCATAACCTTATTCTTTCATATCTAATAATTTAAGGTGGCTTCTATTTGTTCCTTATTGCATATAATTACTCGTTTACACAATGCACCTAAAGCATCAGAGATGGTGTGGTGCTAGATATGAAGCAGTAGAATTAGCGTACACAGCTACACAGGAATAAGGAAGCATCGTATCCTGAACGATTTAAACAAGCTTTCGAGAATAGAAATCTATTTTTTTATGTTTTGTAGAAATGAATGCAAAATGAAGAATAAACTTGCCATAAAAGAGCAAAGAAGGCGTTTACTCAAGCAAAGCAATTTTAAACGGCCTAAAAGGGAAAAGACAGCTCATGCCTTGCCACAGCACACGCACAAACGGAGCCAGGCGGCCCGTTGGGAGTGGTGAAGGTAGCGCGCTCATAGGTAGTGTGCGCAAACAGTAATAAAAATAACAGCACAGAACCATCCCACGTGGTGTCCAAGAAGCGGGCGAGGGGGATGAAGAATGGGGGGAGCTCTTATTTGGCACGGTACTCCTTGGCTGCGGCGTATCCACGTATCGTTGAGTCATATGGGATGAATCGGATTGCTAGCTGCCCTTTCTGTCTAGAAAACATTTTGTCAGCATAGAGTTCCGTTACTCGTGGGAATATCTAGGCGGACTGTCTCTCGTGCAGGAGCCGTCGTTGTCTTTGTTGTCTAAGCACTACGAGCTAGGGTCTCTGCCAGATCGGCTCTCGTCTCGCGTTTATGGTGCCAGCTTCCTAGGCTGGGTTATCCTGCGTCTGTCTAAGCCTGTTGCTGTTGTTTACAAGTCTACCCTTGTATGATTAGCACGCGGTCATGGTGGTTCTTTACAGCAGATTTCTTACGCACGTCTGCATTTATGCGCCCCTGGATATCAATGGTGTCTACTAGCAGAACTTTCTACATTCCTGAGCTTGTCCTTCGCAAGGATGTAACCCTACAAGAAGCCCTGCAGACAAATGTGTGCACACTGTGAACCTCCCTCAACCACACTTCTTGCACGCGGAGTTGATCCCGCCCGCATGGCCATTTTGTGAACTCTCTCTTTGTCCTTTTTTGTCCTTGTGAATAGGTGGTATTGTGGAGTACTGTGTCATATCGCTACTAAGGAGACAGGCCGTAGTGCTATCACTATTGGGGGCTTATAGATATTCGCAGTTAAATCGCGACAAAAACTAAGTTAAGGTAACTTCACAATCAAAACAAAAAAAGGAAACTTTGACTAGTACCTAAAAAAAGCTTCTTTCCTGTGCATTCGGCTCTAGTACACGCCTAACCGCTGACTCCTTCACACTGCGCCAAGTATCATGCCCACCACCCGAATACGCAAGCGGTTTCTCCAGGACTCGTCAGCTGGCATACTTCGCGAAAGCAAAACACTTCAACAGCAAGCTTTTCTTCACTTCCATGCATTGCCGTCTTTGTATCATAGAGGTCGCAAGGACTGCTTATGGTGAGGTCTTAATCGCCGCAGATCAAGTGGCAGAGGGCGCGTAAACTTCGCTGTGTCCGACTTTAGGAGTCAAGGGAAAGTGTTGAATATCCAAGATAACAGCTGCTGCCAGGATTAGACAAACACCCAGTCCGCCAGTCAAGGTTTTCCAAGCGGTGATATCTACGGGACAGAAAGAGACGAAGTAGCTGAACTCAGACTCGTTCTGAACGCAGGCAGAAGAAGCAGCAGGTCAACATGCGTTTCCGAGCAGCGTTTCTCACTTCCGTTGCGATCGTCTTCATTGCTGAATGGCAATTCTGCGCAGGCTACGTCGGGTTCGACAAGGTTCCCGTCGTAGACGGTAAGTGCAAAGCTTGCGCTGACAACCGTCGCACATTGTAAAAAAACGTCGCAACGGCGTTTGAGGGCTGTAATATTTAGCTACAAGAAAATATACGGAAGAAAAAAGCGATTGGATTGAACTAAACCAGGTTTACAAGCTGCTGACGTGTTTAAAGTGACAGATAGCTGCTAAATAGCTCATGTGCATAGAGTATTCCGGACACTAGACAGGAAATTTGGAACATCCGTATTTGACTAATATTAGCACGACGTCGATTAGGTCGCTGGGCTTGAGAGGATATCACTGTGCCTGCAAGACAGTTGCTGTATTTTGGCCGCCAGAAGCACTCACTTTGTAGCATGGCCTCAACACGGCAGCCAACGCTCAGCGGTGACGCCCAAGTCTCGCGCTCAATTAGCCATGTTATGTAGATAGAGGGATTCAGGGAGTTATTGACAGCAAATAATTTTCACGGTATGAAAACAAAAATGCCTTCACACACACACACACATACGCGCGCACACACACACACATACACACACACACGCGCGCACGCACGCACGCACACACACACACACACACGCATGTTCTGCACATAAAGATACATTAATGAATTTGTTACCATATGTCGGAAGGAGCTTGGACACACGTGCAAGTGTGGATGGTAATTCGTTCCTTGGCGTCGTCTTAAGGCGCTTCTTTATTTATTTATGCTAATCAGCTAGAAATTCCAGTAGAACTTTAGTTTGATATTCATTGTATTTGTTTCTTGATATCATTTTCGTACCGGGTTAAGTGGAGAAATATGGGGGAGGCCTTCGCCCTGCAGTGGCTATAATCAGGCTGACGATGATGATGGTCATTTTCGTAGCATTGCTTAAAGTTTGTTCAGCTTATACTTGTAGCGGAATTAATTTAAAAAATTGTATGCGCCGAACCACATTAGGAGCATCAAAGCCGAGCTGCATATGCTCAGAGCAGCATTTTTACCGTAGCACGTGCGTTTTATCTATATCCTGATGTTTTTCGACAAGAATTCAAGCACGCGGCAAAGGTTCTTGCTTAGCTAAGCCTCTTCTGCTGGTACAGCGTTCGCGAGATTATATCAATTTGGTTGCTGTCACTTACTGAATATACCTCCAGTACTATTGAAAAAAATATTCATTTTCATTTTCCTGCTCACAGCTTGCTATATTCCAAGAAAAGGGAAAGAAAAGGAGTCAATCTGTGTGAAGTTTTTAATTGAAAAGAACTGAAAACGTTTCTCTTTTGCGCATCGTTTTTAAAAATCTAGAGCATTGTATTTTATTCCTATCTTTCAGTGAAGCGGAACGCGGGCTGGCAAACTAGGATATCACCCAACTCATGTTTCCCAGAATTCCAGCTCTCCACATTCAGCGATTTTATTCAGAGCAAATGGCTGACGGATATCCTTTTACAAACCCTTATTTTGACAACTCAGGGCTTGATCTCGCCCTCAAAAAATATACAGTCCGCGACGTAAAACTCATTTATATGCTGTTGTGACTTCTCGCTGTCGACTCCTTCTACTCCACCCTTCTTTCTCAAGTGATCACATTTTGAAACGCCGAATTGACACTTTTCAATTTCCAGGTAAATGTCAGTACAACGGCACGGAGCTAACACCTGGAGAGCCTCTCAAAGTAGAGTTTCCTTGCGAGGAATGGAGTTGCAACCATGACGGTGACCTATCAATCACAGGGTGCGTTCCGAATATTTACCTGATTCTGCGCATTTAATGTCATATTCATAAATGTCCCATTAGAGCACGATGCCAGTGTGAGCTTGTGTTACACTGTCACCGCCATCCGTCAAGGCTGACCGCTGATCAGTACTTGCTGGCTAGCTGGTTTGATTCTATATTTCTGGCACTTATCGCACGAAGACGAAACCTTCTTGATAGTGTGTTTCGTCCTTGTGCGCTGAGTGCCACAAACATTTCTGCTGATAATGTTTGAGATACATATATGTTACGAATTCGTGCACTCAGATCCCATTAGCGGTACTTTGTTTTTATTCTGATTTGTATTTTTTGCCTCTTAGGATATGAGTAAATTACTAATTCAAGTCGACAGAGAAAAAATAGAATATGCTTTTTTTCGATTCGAGTTGGAGCCTTTCACACACACGCACTATACACACCGCACTCCCGCATTTACTATATATATAGAATGGGACGGCGTTCTCGAGATTATATCCATTAATCTAGTTGCCTATATAACCTACCCGATTCTTTTGCATTCGGACACCTGATGAAGGGCAGGTTCTGGTCGAAACGTCAAGTCCAATAAAATGTTTCTTTAAATGAAACGTACACTTCACTCTATAATATATATATTGTCACGTAGAAGGTGATTGAGGATATCAAGAATAGCAAGGGGGTTAGCTCCGATACAACCGCGGTGAGCAGCACAGACGCAAAACCCGCAAGCGACACTTCGTCGTCCTTCACTCAGTCACGCGCCACCTGGCAACGCTAGGTGGCATTACTCCCCGTTCCGAAAAAAAAAAGGAAACAAAAAAGTGAACACGGGTGGTGAGAACGGTGTGCAAAGTAAGAGACTCGTCACAGGAGGTGGCCGTGAGTTATTGTTGGAGTACGGCTTCAGCCGCACAATGTGCACAATGTCCGAGCTGGGCTTTCGACGTTTTGAAAGTGCGGCGCCGTCTGGAATAACTTCATAACTGAGATCACTTACACGACGCAACACTTTGTACGGCCCAAAGTAGCGGGAAAGGAGTTTCTCTGACAAGCCTGGACGGCGAACTTGTGTCCACACCCACACTTGGTCCCCAGGTTTGTAGTGAACCTGACGGTGCCGGAGGTTGTAGCGGTGCGCGTCAGAGGTCTGCTGCCGCCCGATGTGCACACGGGCAAACTGGCGGGCTTCCTCAGCGCGGATGACATACTGCTGGGCATCTGGCGGAAGCTGGTCATCGTCTGGGCACGGGAGCATGGAATCGAGCATGCTCTGAACTTCACGCCCGTACACAAGTCGAAATGGTGTGAAGCGCGTTGTTTCCTGTTGGGCTGTATTATATACAAATGTGACGTACGGCAGCACCTCGTCCCAGGTCTTGTGCTGCACATAGACGTACATTGACAACATGTCCGCAATCGTATTATTTAACCTTTCGGTAAGACCATTGCTCTGCGGATGGTACGCTGTGGTCTTGCGATGCGTCGTGTAACTCAACTCAAATATGTGGTCGATGAGCTGCGAAGTGAAAGCTGTCCCTCTGTCGGTAATGACATACGCAGGGGCACCATGCCGCAAGACAATGTTATGCATGAAAAACTCGGCTACTTCGGAAGCTGTGGCATGAGGGATTGCCTTTGTCTCAGCGTATGGGGTCAGGTAGTCAGTAGCGACTACTATCCATTTGTTTCCCGCCTGCGACAAAAGGAAAGGAGCAAGGAGGTCCATGCCGATTTGGTCAAACGGAATACGCGGTGCTCTAACTGCTTGAGAAATCCGGCAGGCTTCCGGGGCGGTGTTTTACGGCGCTGGCATTCGCGACAGCTTCTTACATAGCGTTTCACAGTTGCGGAGAGCCCTGGCCAGTAATACATGTTGCGGACTCGAGCAAGCGTCCGTGAGTCACCCAAATGACCAGACGTCGGTTCTTCGTGGCAAGCAAGTAGAATATCCGCACGGAGCTCGCATGGTACTACCAGAAGGTAAGTTCTTTCTTGGCCTTGGGAGTTTCTTATATAGAAGACGCCTTGCTGCATACAGAATGAACCAATGTGCCGAGATAGGCGTCGAGGGAGCGTCGTATCACGCCCTTCCAGATAATCGATAAATGGAAGTATGTCTGGATCAGCTTGTTATCGATCCCGGAGGTCAGATGCACTGAGCGCTCCTAGAAAGCCGTTTTCGCCATCGGCTGCAGCATCGTCAGTGTCAACGGGGGCTCGTGACAGCGCGTCAGCGTCTTCGTGTTTGCGGCCTGACTTATAAACAATAGTTATGTCAAATTCCTGAAGTCGTAAACTCCAGCGTGCAAGTCGTCCCGATCGGTCTCGCAGATTTGCCAACCAGCATAAACAATGATGGTCCGTGACTACTTTAAATGGTCTTCCGTAAAGATAGTGGCGAAACTTCATAGTGGCCCACACGACCGCCAGGCATTCCTTTTCCGAGGTGGAGCAGTTCGTTTCGGCGCGAGAGAGTGTGCGGCTAGCATAGGCTATTACTCGCCCAATGCCGTCTTGATGCTGAACAAGGACCGCGCCAAGACCGATACTACTGGCGTCAGTGTGCACCTCTGTGTCAGCCGCTTCATCAAAGAACAGGGGATGTTTGAAGGCGCTCGCGAAGCAAAGAGAAG
The DNA here is from genome assembly GCA_023969395.1 of Amblyomma maculatum. Lineage (NCBI taxonomy): Eukaryota > Metazoa > Arthropoda > Arachnida > Ixodida > Ixodidae > Amblyomma > Amblyomma maculatum. The sequence continues at coordinate 557,152 of JAJIZL010021435.1, forward strand.
GCCGTCTGCTGCTCAGAGTTCCACACAAAGGCGGTGTCCTTCCTTGTGAGGCGCGTTAGAGGTTCCGCAATTTGAGAGAAGTCCGCAATGAACCGCCGATAATATGCACACAGGCCGAGAAAGCGCTGAACAGCCCTCTTGTTAGCTGGAACGGGAAACCGTGCGACGGCAGCAGTCTTTTCGGGATCCGGGCGCACCCCATCGGCGCTCACAACATGGCCAAGGAACTTGAGTTCTGTATACCCGAAGTGGCATTTCTCGGGCTTCAGCATGAGATCAGCAGCACGGAGCGCTTCCAGTACAGCTCGAAGGCGTTCGAGGTGTTGGTCAAATGTTTCGGAAAAAACAACTACGCCGTCCAAGTACACAAGACAGATCTGCCACTTGAGGCCAGTGAGGACGGTGTCCATCATCCTTTGGAATGTAGCTGGGGTAGAGCACAATCCAAATGGGAGTACTTTGAATTCATATAGGCCATCTGGAGTGACAAATGCGGTTTTTTCTCGGTCTCTTTCGTCTACTTCGATTTGCCAATAGCCGCTTTTCAAATCAATAGATGAAAAATACTTCGCACGTCGCAATCTGTCCAGTGAGTCATCGATGCGCGGCAACGGGTATACATCTTTCTTTGTCACATTATTCAATTTCCGATAGTCGACGCAAACTCGAAGAGTGCCGTCTTTCTTCTTGACCAGGACTACTGGTGAAGACCACGGGCTTTGTGAAGGCTGCACAACACCATCATCCAGCATCTCCTGAACCTGCGTCTGGATCACTTCTCGTTCTTTGGCAGACACACGATAAGGCTGCTGTCGTATAGGGCGAGCGTCTTCATAAGTAATGATGCGATGTTGTGTGATGGGCGTTTGACGAACCTTCGAGGAAGAAGCAAAACAGTGCTTGAAATCCAGCAACAGTAGCTCTAAGGCCCGCTGTTTCTCCTTCGACAAGTGGCAGTTAATGTCGATGTTGTCAAGAGATGGCTCATTAGTTTCGACTGCCGTGGATGTAAAACAGACCGGATCGTGCGTAACAGGGTGAGCGAAAGCGATAGCAGTTCCCGGAAACAAGTGCCGGTGCTTATTAGAAAAATTTGTGACAAGGAATGCAGCCCGGCCATTGTGAAGCGACAATAAACTTCGAGCAGCGCAGATGCCTCGAGCAAGCAGGAGTGAATGTTTCGCTTTCGCTACAGCATCGCCGGCACGGAAATCGTCACAGGTAACTTCCACAAGAACACTGCTTCGCGGCGGCAGCGAGACGCTCTCGGCGGAAACGCGAAGTGCGGCATTGCAAGGACTGCTACTATCTCGTTCGGCAGATTGTTCCATCGAAAATGCGACGCGTTTATTTCACATGTCGATAACTGCTCCGTATTCTCGCAGAAAGGCACTGCCGAGGATAAGGTCACGGGAGCAGTCACTCAAAACGACGCAACTAACGACGAGCGTATATCTGTTAATCTGAATACGAGCCGTGCACATCCCCTTTGGGGTAACTATATGACCTCCGGCGGTTCGAAGGTACACACCTGGCCAAGCAGTCAGCACCTTCCTCAAAACAGTCGCCATGCGACCACTCAAAATCGAATAATCCGCACCGGTGTCCACTAATGAATTGACTGGAGTACGACCGTCTAAAATAACAGGAATGTCCAGAGAAACGCTTTTGGCTTCCCTAGGGGACGGTACCAGCAGCTCGCGGTCGGATCGAAGCGGCGACGACGGGAGGTCTTCAACGCAGCGACTACCAGCGGCCTCACCCCCGAAGGTCGCTGTTTTCAGTTTTCCCCACCAGGGCTAGACGAGCGGCCTTGCCCCTCTCGCGAGGAACCTTGGGTGGACGTCGATGAGCGCCTTGGTGAAGAGGAGCGGGACTGACGCTGCGAACGAGATGAACGCTGTTCCGCCAGGTACTCTTCAATAACTCGGGGTCGTTGACCAAACCGGGGAGGAGACGAGTCGATGCGGAAGCCTTGAAGACCGAGGCGTCGATAAGGACAATCCCGGTAGAGATGGCCTGGTTCACCGCAGTGGAAGCAGAGTGGACGGCGGTCAGGCGTGCGCCAAATGTCGGCTTTGCCTCGGGGCAGGGGACGTTCGTTGAAGTACTGCACTGGTTGCACCGAGGGCAGCGGAACTGTAGGCGGCGCGGGAATGGGTGGCGGTGAAGGGGGAGCCTGACTCCGCAGAACTTCCGCATATGTGGGACGGTTTTCGGTCCCCGACAGCAATGGCGGGATCGTAACTATAGGCGAAAGAGAGCTCTTGAGCGCCTGTCGTACCTCCTCTTGCACTGTAGCAGAAACGGAAGCTGGCGATTGCTGCGGGGGATGTTCCAGAACTTTCTCAGTTCTGGAACATCCACGACACTGCGAATTAGTTCACGCAAAGCATCAGGATGCCGCTCGGAAGATGCAAATGACTCCGCAGTTGTGCCAGTATGGAGAGGTCGGTTATAAGCCGCGGCACGTTGTTGGAGCACCCTTTCCACTGTGGCGGCCTCCGCAAGGAATCCATTTACAGTCGACGGTGGGTTGCGCACAAGTCCTGCGAACAGTTGCTCTTTCAAACCCTGCATCAATTGCCTGACCTTTTTGTCCTCGGACATGGCGGGATCGGCTCGCCTGAAGAGGTGCGTCATGTCCTCGACATACGCTTGGACACTCTCATTCGGCATCTGGATGCGGGAGTGAATGGCACGTTCTGCAAGTTCGCGACGATCCGCGCTAGTGTAGGCCTCGAGCAGTTGACGACGGAATTCCCGCCAAGATGTTAACATTTGCTCTCGGTTCTCGAACCAGATCCGGGCGCCATCCTCAAGGCTGAAGTAGACGTTCCTTAGTTTGGCAGTATCGTCCCACTGGTTAAAAGCAGCGACACGCTCGAACTGAAGGAACCAGTCCTCCACATCCTCAAAGAGGTCACCATGGAAAGACTTCGGTACTCGAGGGGCCTGCAAGGTGTAGTTACAGGCCGGTGCGACGCCCGTTACCTGCTGAGCAGAAGCACCAGATGTCATGGCGGCGGGTGATGGCTGAAAATCCGGAGACAGTCCCTGGAGCCGTCGACTGCAGCGATGCACGGGGGTGTCCAATGGCACAGGGCTGGCGCGACGTCTTTCAGATGGAGACTCTTGCATAGGTGATCTTACCCAGCACCTCCACCAGAATGTCACGTACAAGGTGATTGAGGATATCAAGAATAGCAAGGGGGTTAGCTCCGATACAACAGCGGCGAGCAGCAGAGACGCAAAACCCGCAAGCGACACTTCGTCGTCCTTCACTCAGTCACGCGCCACCTGGCAATGCTAGGTGGCAATATATATATAAATATGCATTTATGTATATTACAGGATATATACAAATACAGAGTGTTCAAGCTAACTTTAGCCAAGAGTTAAATAAAACAAACAATAATATAATAATTATGATTTTCAAAGTTGAAGAGTTATTATTATTATTATTATTATTATTATTATTATTATTATTATTATT
>JAJIZL010021435.1:560657-591431 GCA_023969395.1 Amblyomma maculatum
TTATTATTATTATTATTATTATTATTATTATTATTATTATTATTATTGAAGCTTTGTTAAGAGTAGAACTGCTGTGGTTGTGCTTGGTGGACGAGAACGAGAACGAGAATGCAATTTCGAATGCTCGGCAATCATCGCTTGGCTCGATGACTATCTGTCCCAGAATATACTTTCTATGCTCTTTTGTAAATGTATTCTCGCTACATTCAATTTCGGTTCTAAGAGAGGTGGCGCTAATAAAGCATTTTCGCCGACCTTAGCCGGCACCATTGTCATTAAACCTTCGCGGTGTGGCGACAAGAAGTGTAGTAGGTCGGGAGGCGCAGTTCAAACACAATTTGAAAATATATATTGTATTGTGTCTTTCTGTCATTACACAGAGTTATTCGAATATAACTTATTGCATAATACTGAAATTAGGAACATCTTTCTAAACCGCCTGTCATCTCAGTCTTTAATTGAGCTATTACATTTTGCATTTGCACCAAACCTGTTCTAAACATTTCCCTCCTCCTTGATTACTTTTCATATGCTGCTGACTGCCTTAGTTGACTACTGTTTGGTTTCGTGGTTAGCCACTGTGTTTTCTACATACGTGTACAGACAGCGACACCACCCGTTCTCTTCTGTAACTGCCCAGTTCCAGGATCGAGTGAACTTGAATAGAGAATTGTCACTTGCTGGTGTTCAGCTTCACGCATTAACTAAGCGTCGTTTCTTGTCTTCTCCTATAAGTTTCTCCTACAAGCTCAATAAATAATATACTGTCACGAAAATAAATTGGTCGCAATTTTTTCAGTGGTCACCTGACCGCGCCGTTAGGGAAGGCAGGTGGGAATGAAAGCGGAACAAGACAAAATTTAGCCGTAGGAAACAAATACAGATAATTTCGGCCACGTGTGGATCTTTAAAATGCACTGACATCGCATAGCACACGGACGCCTCTCCTTTTCACCTTCATTGAGACGCAGCAGCCGGCGGTCGCGATCGAACCCGGGCACTCCGGCGGCGTAGTCGGGAGTATTAACAAGTGCACAACTATGACAGTTCAACACATATACTGCAGTATGTGAAATTCAATTAAACAGAGAGCAAGAATTCTTTGAGGGATATATATTTCGAATGTGCCTTTTATACACTTCTTCGTTTTCTCAGACACCATGAATAATAACCTGTAAATTGGGCTGGAGTTTTAGACTTATAAGATACCGGCCTTTATGTCACTATTTAATTGGTGAGGTTGTCATCTATGACGTCTAGAGATAGGGAGTTTTAGGCTCGGCTGGAGGGTCAGAAATCATTGCAGAGCAGGGTTTATGTTTGCAGCTGGGGCGTAGGAGTCCCGGTTGCGACGGGAACATGAGGAGGTTGATTAATCCTAAAGAGGATTGATATAACCTGCCAAAATGACTGCATTAAAAATGTTTGCATGTTTCGAGAAAAATTATATTGGTGAATTTTAGGGCACGCTAAAAAGTATGAAAATTTTTAATGAATAAAACAAAAAATTATTTGCCTTTGTAGGCATCCAGTAGAGAGAAACAAGCTACTCTTCTAATCCATGCTGTCGTTTTTTTTTCCTTTTTCACTTGCAGCTGTGGAGCCATTGGTGCAGGCCGTGGCTGTGTTCTCGTAAAAGGCAGCGGTGTCTATCCAGGCTGCTGCGATCGGCTGGCCTGCGGATAAGAGCTGTTCTCCTTTGAGAGTTTTTCAAGGCTTTTTGCCCTATTGCAAAATCTGCACTAAATAAAGAGCATGCAAAAAAGAAGGCTCTTGCGAACGGGTTACCCGCATCCTACCGGCCGCGGCTCCAGCTTTTGATGGAGGCAATAAGCAAGGTGCCCGTGTGCTGCCCATGTCAGTGCACGTTACCCCCCCCCCCCCCCCACCCCCCTTTAGCCGAAATTTTCGCAGCCCTCCATTACGGCTTTCCTCGCAACCTAAGCAGCTTTGAACGTTAAACTCTATTAGCCAAACCAAGACAAACTTATGTGGTTGCCTTGAGTTGTTCCCTGGCATGATGTTAACACACGACGGTGCACGTTGAATGTCTTTCTTGTGCGCCCGCCGTGCGAGAAAAATTATTAGGGAACGAAAGTCGGTCACGTTCTAAAAATGGACATACTGTTTTAGAGGTGTCTAAATGCCTCTGTAATTGCTCGAACTAATTGTTGAAAAGAGAGACGATTGGTAGAGTTAGCCATCAAGCATCTATCTACTGCCTGAGACGCCGATATACGAAAATTATGATATAATACATGGGGACTCAAGCAAGAAATAATAAAACGAACACGTTCACTCATGCTGCATATTCTGATAACGCTCAGACATTTGTTTAAAATGCACGAAATACACACTGTCACCCTATTTCCTGTTAAGCCTATATAGCTTCAGTTCACTATAAGCGGAACTTTCTTGCATTTACAACCAATGGGCTTTCTCCTGAACTAGCCGCGTTACCCTATAGACAAATCTTCCAAATTTCTGGCTCCAGGCTTTCTTATTGTCACCCATGTGTAGCTCAGCGAGATTAGACAATATATATACGAAAAGATGCAGTTTGTGTGTAATCCTCTACACTCAACATGGGTCAGCAGGGCTCTGTACAACTTAGAAGTGTAAATAATGGGTATATATTTGGAATGCCAGAACCAATTCAACATTCCCGCAAGCGCTATAATAGCAGCTGTACAATTCGAGGTTGAGGACTTTGGAGGTCCCTCATTTTGAAAGAATATCGTTTTGTTTCTTAGAGGCACAGGCTGGAACCATACAGGAGCTGGTTTCGCAGCCATAGAAATTCATGACCTCGAAACAAATCGTGGTCGGCATCAATTAGTCAAGAATTATGTAGTCCGATCGTTCCCAGTGAAAACAAAACTTGGCGCAGACTATTAACTGTACATATAAGACCGAGAAAGTATTACACTACCGAGAAATTTCGACTGAGGTTTTTGAAAGACAAAAAAGGTTTTTCTGCTGATATTGTCAAAGTACTCTACAGGCTGAGACCGAAGTCCGACCCCAGGCAACAGCTTCAAAGCTGGCCCACTAAAGTATCGCTCTACAGAGCTCGATTTGGCCCGAAGAGCTCGGAGTGAATACAACCGTGGGCACAATTCGGAACTGCTCTTTCATTAGTGCATCAGATATACTGCTCATCCTGAGCACGTATGCTCTTAGTTATATAGAACTCGCCTGCTCAGAAATGAAATTCGCTTCAACGTTGCAAAAAACCTCCTTTTCATTAACAGAAAATAAACTGATATGGAGGAGTGTTCGCATAGTTGTCTTAAAAAAGTGACCTGGTAAATCAGTCAGTCAGTTCAGGCGTTCAGTCGTGTCCGACTCTTCGTGACCCTATGGACCATGTCACGCCACGCTTTCCGGTCTCTCACTATCTTCTTAACATCACATAGCTTCATCTGCAATGCCATCTAACCATCGCGTTCGCTGCCTACCCCTTCTCCGGCGACCCTCAACCTTTCCCAACATCAAATCTTTCTCCAGCGACTCCTCTCTTCTCATCAGATGACCAAAGTAGCTGAGCTTTAACTTTAGAATTAGAATTCCTGGTAAATAGAAACATGTAAAGGAGAATCTTAGAAGTTGCAAGAGTGCTGCATCAAGGTGATTAAAACTGATTCTCAAACTGCTACCCAAAACTACCACACAGGCAAGATCTCTAGTGATGTGGTCAAATTTCTGCCTGCCGGAGGGCCACCGGCAAAGCTAACTAACGTATTTTTGACTGCCGCCTAAAAGGGCCTGAAGGAAACAATACGGCTCATGCATCGGCCCGATCGAGGACTCATGCACCGGGATCCCAGTGCAGTCTCGTCGAGCCGAGAGCTCTTTCAGGACGAGGAGCTGAATACGTATGAAGATATTCTTAGTAATTACATATTAGGAAGGCCGACATTGACTTGATCAGGCAAAGGTCCAAGAAGACGGAATAAGCGATATGAAGAAAGTTATATGAGGGGGTTTTTTCCAAGCATCTCGCACTAAGCAGATAGCATCTGGCGATCCAGAATTCCTGGCAGAAACACTATTATGAAATTGTAGACATAATCCACACTGTGTGGTCATGCCTTGGCCAAAACGTACCAGACGGGAATATATATATGTATATTCCCGAGGGGCTTTAATGGTGAGCCAGAAGGAAAACGACCAAAAGAAAGTCATCTATTTGGCTCCGGACACGGAGGAATCCGAAGGTGTTCCAGCTTGCGCAAAGGGAAAATGTTGATGGCAGTGAAGACCTAATTCTTGATTGCCCTTTGATTCCTAGACGAAGGTTTTCCATTCATCCGTAAACTGGTATGAATGGATGGATCATATTTTACGGTTCGCGGTGTATAAATAATAAATCTTGTCGAGATTCCTTTATATCATTTCACGGATTGAATTCATAGGCGAGCTTTTCGCCTATAAATTAGGAGGAATTCGTAACGAGCGGTATATTTTGCTGTTTATGTTTCGAAACATTTACTGCACCCTCCCTGTGCGTATTCCAACATCGAAACTACATGTCTGATTGGTTAGTCGGTACCTGACATAAAACCTTGAACGGCATATTGTTGCGCTGGCTGATTCGTGAGATGAGCAATGTCAGTAGGCGACAATATATTTGTCATGAAATAAGAAATTGTGTTTCACAAAATGGCATCTTCTTTTTGGAGGACTGTGGTTTCTAATGTGTTTGCAATTAACGATGCAGTGTTTCGTGGGCCAACCAACAAAAACGCTTCTAGAATTTAATCCGTTCAAATTGTGAGTAGTTTCTCTATGACATTTCGAGAAGTGCCCGCGGGAAGAATTTACAGACATTCTTCAGTTAATCACAATTCTTATTGTCTATTTATTTTTTATTCGTCAGGATCGTAAGGATCGCATTCGTCCCGAGTGACACAACGGCTTCCTCTACTCATTCGGACCATGTAGTGGCCTTTGGCGGAGCAGTAGCAGGAATTATCTCCGTTCAAAACGCACTCGCGCTCGCCATTTGGGCACTCGCACTTTTCACAGTCATCCATATCCAGCTCTCCTGAAAAAGCAAGGCACGTAAAAGAAACAGTAAATGACAGCATAGTGTTCAATACTTTCGCACTCCATTAACATGACGAGGTTCATAAAGTAGGTTGTCATTACTTGGGCGGATATCTATACGGAACTGCTCGTAAAATGTAGAGAAGCAATGCGTAAAATACTCGTGCTTATCAGACACACTTAGCATTGCTCTTTTCATCTGTGTAATCTGCAAATATTAGACCACAACTAGGATTCAGATAATATGACGCTTTTTGTCCTTTCAGGGCTTATACTTTTGCGCGCGATAAATATAGGAACCTTAGTAGCGGCACAATTTATAACCATTAAAAATAATTATTTGCCTATTTAGGGAACATTATAAATGACGTTATGTGTCGCCTAAAGGATAAATGCATTTTGAACAGCGAAATAGCCTTTGTATAAAAACAAAAATTCGATTAGACACCTCAAAATATTTTATTTTTAAGACGACAATGTCGCATTGACATAATTTAGTGTAAGAGTCGACACACCGCTGCGACTCAGTAGTGTTACGACCAAGCATCCGCAATTGCGCGCTCTATTGTTCGCCTGTGGGCATGGAGAAGTTTTGTGAATATGTGGTGATGGTCCAATGGCTCTAAGTGAGCCTGTTTCCAGGAATCCTGTTTTGTAAGCATGTTTTGCTTTGTGGACAACCTGCAAATGCCAAATTGACCTTGTCAAGAGAACGTCTGGAAAAACACAAAGAAACGTCCTCCTGCGGGAAATAGCAGGAAGTGCTTTCTTTCTTTTGTTCACCCTTCCAGTCGAGAAGTGCTATCCTCCAGTGATGAATGCCTCCTATCCAAAGGAGACGACAGAGTGACATGTCCGCTGACGTGCAGGACAAGAAAGGAGCATGACTCATACGGCCATTAAGTGATTTCCCGGGAATGCAGGAAAGATTTGCAATTGTCGAAAAGGGACCATGTTGGGAGCCCTATGCGGCGCCACGTGCACTCGGGTTTCTGAGAAGTAAAACCCCTTGTCAGAACCAGCTTGTGGTTTCTTTGCTGAAGAATAGAAATGTACCTCCTCTCCTCGCCGTTCCCAAGCTTTTCCCGCCAACAAGTGATCACGCCCAACGAATGAATGCCGGACCAGTCAGTGCTTCAGACCATCAGTGCAGTGATGTGTTCGATTGGATGCCGATACCTGAGGGGCGTGCCCTGGATTTGGTTGGTCAGCATCTTCAGAGAGGGGCTGGACATAGGGGGTTTTTAAGGACGCTGCAGAGCACGAAATGTCGCTCTGGGCCCTGGGTAAACGGCTCATCCAGTCGCTTCTCGCTATGAACTCTTAACGCTTGTCATTTTGCTGATGTACCCTTCTTTTTCATGTAAATATTCTTGTAAATACGTTTTCTCAAAGTGCCAGTAAACCTGCTTGTACATATTTTACCAACTTCGAAGATTCAGTCCTTCTTCAACCCCGAGTCTCTGCACGCTACCAAGTGAAGGCCGGGTCGACATAGCCCCAGCGTCACGACAGTAGCCACGGAGCTCATACGCTGTACCAGATGACATGGGTTCTATCTCTGCCATGACGACCGCGCCACGATAAAGTCGTGAAGCAAGATGCCTCTGCACTTAGTGATGTCAATGATCAGTAAACGATACCAAAATCCGTCTAAAGTTTTGCAAAGCTTTACTAATGCGTCTATCATAGCCTGAGTTGCTTTGTGATGGTAACCTCGTGAAACAATGAGGCAAACCTTATTATATGCATTTGTAATGCTTACATTATACAGGGCACTTAAAACAAGCCCCGTGTAACTAGCGTCAAGAGTGGATACTATATAGGTGAGAAGAGGTCGAGAATGATAGAATACAATACTACATGCAGCAGTTAACTTCATGCAAAACCGTCTCTCACAGCTCTGCACAAACCTGAGCGCCAACCGGTATTAATACCTAGAAACAAAAGGAATATCGCGGTCGACTCACACACCACCAGTAACTCCCGTCCGAACGAGGGGAATTGAAGACACCACCAACTAAAACTGATCTTTCCGGATATTGCTTTCGAAAATTAAATACCTATACGAGTTTTCCGCGAGAGGTAGAGCCACTGCCTAGTCTAACTAAATTTCACTGACACTGCAAATATCTCCGGATATGGGTACACCAAATTTCCAGAGCAAGGTGTACCTGAACAAAGTGTGCATCAACATACCCCGCCGCCTTTCCCGCAGGGGTATCCTTGTGCACACGTCGGTTGATAATTGAAAGATACGTATCCGCTGAAACCTGGAACGGCTGTCAAAGCACTTGTCTCCTTCAGTAACAGGGCTAATACCTAGAACTTGTCCATACGAAGACGTCATTTGAGATCTCCATCCTTCGAGGAGAGCCATCTACAGTTCCCCTGAAGCGCACCGCTATAACATCTGTAGCCGCAAACTTGGTAATGAGCCCGGGTGTCAAAAAATATAGATGTCACGTTGGATAACTAAGTGACTATAAACTACAGTAAGAGCTTGGAAGATTTATAGGCAGGGCAGCAGAAGACTTGCGGGAATGAGGGAACAATATAAGAGTATGGGACGTAATTGAATGTGAGTTAGCTTTGATATTACTGGCCTGGGGTTTCGCTACTCGCCTGCGACAAGGAAACAGCTCAAAATGTTGGTGCTTCACATAGACCTTCGCTAAAATAGGGGTAAGCAATGCTGTGATGACGGCTAGTTGGTTTTCCATTATAAGTAGGCGCGCTAAACATTGACCCAAGACGGTTTACTAAAAGAAGTAATTTGGTTGTCAACTTCCGTCACGTCATCATGCGGAGCTTCCGTTATGTTCTTCATGTTTGTATACTGTTTGTGGCTATGTTTTGCACTCACCTAAACAGAGCAAGCCATGACATTGAGAGTGCCTCTGGTTTGTTTGGAACATATTTTCTGAACGAACCTTTTGCCTCAAACTATAATCTTCGTTATTATCGACTATTTCTTATATATAAAGTATAGGCGAAGGACATATTTCAATATAAAGTTGATATTGCTAGTAATGAAACCTATACAGCTAGAAGCATGGCGAAATGGCGGATATGTGCATACTTGAAGGCATTATGCTTTAATTCAAAAGGTACAAAAACTACCAGCACCATTTCTAATCAACGTTATTTCTCTCATCCACGAAATAAATGTCTGCTTTCATATTTTTTTGTTACGCAGGAAGTATAAGTAAAAAAAAAAGAATAAATATACTCTTGCCAACTTCATCAATTGTTTATTAAAATGAGATTGTGAATGTTTGACGATATACTTTTATGTTCATATTGTATTCTTTTTTGTTTGTTTTACAGCTGTAGCAGATACTCTTGGGTTTGTTGGCAAATTATGTGCTATTTTACAGCGGAGACGGGAATTAAAAGAATAACAGAAGATGAAGTTCATGTTTGGAGCTCTGCTGTTGTTGCGATTGAAATTCATGGCATTTCAATGCAATAAAATAAATTAGTTGATTTAGAAAATAGTCAAGCTTTCACATTTCTCACCTTCCATAATTGCGCGATAAAGGTAACGGTAACCATAAAATCTATGAATACCTCGAGCATAGCTATGCCAGCGATGGGAAAGGGAATTGTTTTCTTGCGTCAAACGATAATTGGAGATCACCATCATTTCACGATCAGAGAGTTAACGATAATAAACTGAGAATAGGCAAGACACCATTTAGACGGTGAGGCGAGAATAGTTAGGAAGCAAGGTAAATGGCAGTCACTTAAGGTGATAGAGGTAATAGCTGTTGGTGAGTGAGAGTTTAAATAAGCGGTTGTCGTGAACAATCTGTGCGGTATATATCTAGTAGCAGTCAAAATATACCCGCAGGTGCCACAGGGCAGTGCAAGTTGTAGGATATTAAATAAATCTTTGCCACGCGGTGGTTGTAGGTGCGCTAATATCGGAGAAAATTCATTAGCGCGAAGCAAAAAACATCAATTTCACTCAACCAAGAAGAATTGTTTTCTTTCGAAACTCGAATATGCTTGAGTTGTTTGGGACCCGTTTACTAAACACAATATCACCCATTTAGAAAAGGTACAAAGAAAAGCTGTGAGATTCATTTACTCTAAATTTTCTCCGTATGACTCACCCTCTGAATTAATGCAGGTTAATGGTATTGAACGTCTTGAGCAACGAAGAAAAAATTTACGCTTGCAATTTCTTTCCGCGCTTTGGAATCGAGACCTAGCTATTAACCCTTCACCCTATCTGTCGCTTTTATCATCAAGGCATACGCGCCACCATCATCCTAATTCGCTGACGCCGTATTTCACACGAACTGATTTATTCAAGTTTCCATTTTTTCGTCGCACAGTAACCGACTGAAACGATTCATTATTGCCTTTCTCCACACTTTGATGTTTATTACTTTTGTTATTATTGTTTTTTGCTATCTTTCCACCCTGCTTGGACCGGTACAAGGTTGGCAGTATTGAATAAATAAATAAATAAATAAAAAGAGAAAGAAAGAAAGAAAGAAAGAGTGACGAAATTATTATATTGATGTTCGTGCCCGAAAAACATTAAGCAAAAACTGCACCGAAATATTTCGCCTTCGTAAACTTTGAAGACGTTTCTTAGTCAGCAAAATGTTCAGCACCAGTCCTAGCAACGAGTGCTAGCAACCATTGCTCTCAGGCTACCCTTAGGAGACCGAAGAGAGATATTAGGAGGAATGTCAGCTCGTGGCTATATATATTCATCCGCAGAATCTGGACTCACAATGAACAGTACAATGGTTAGATTTTCAACCAGCCACTATAAGGGTCATTGAAAAAGACACCTCAGGAAACCTATTGTTCATAAGTATTGGCTTAATTTCTGCGTTCAAAAAGGCCTGTGAATTTTGGTAATAAGCTTACATTGTAAATATTAATATTTCCCTTTCCCTTGCAATTTCAGTTTATTACCTTAAAGGCGGCCAAGAGTTGGGGTATTACATAAGGAGTGGGTAACACATAAGCCTACAGGAAAAATACTTAGAAAGTAAAAACGTTACAATTTATGCCGTTAATGATAACAGCTACACGACTGAAAATGTGGATGGACTAATGATTACGACAGCATGATGTGGAAGGGCGATCCGGTTCAGGCCTGATGGGGGGAATGATGCGGCAAATCTCGTAGTACGGGAACGTGGCCGGGCAACTTGTAGGGTATAACAGATGCGTAGCGAAATGCTTGCTGGAGGATTTGTGTAGCGTGTGAGATAAGGTGAACTTTAAAAGACATGTGAGACAAGTAAGCACTTGCGAATCGATGGCTACGAGCCAGGATTGTTAAACCGGACTCCCTTGTGAGGATAATATGCTGATGTTGTGCAAGGGTCACGAATGAATCAATCTCGTCCTCCGATTCTGAAAGCATTGTAAGGAATTCTTTAGCTACATATGCCTAGGGCACCAGATGGGCGAGGTATATTCCAGCTTAAACGACACAAATTATTTCATCATCATCATCATCATCAGCTTGATTATACTCACTGCAGGGCGAAGGCCTCTCCCATATTTCTCCACTTAACGCGGTTCTGTGCTAGCTGCATCCACTTGACCCCTGTGAACTTCTTAATCTCATCCACCCACCTAACTTTCTGCCGCCCCCTGCTACACTTTCCTTCCCTTGGAATCCAATTTGTTACCCTCAGCGACCATCGGTTATCCTCTCTTCGCACTACATGTCCTGCCCATGTCCATTTCTTCTTCTTAATTTCTACTAGATGTCGGTAACTAGTAAACAAATTATTTGCAATCTAGTAAATATAGATTTCGTCGTGAACGTCACAGATGGTGTTTTAAGAAGAGAAAACTTCTGTTAGGAGATCATATTTTTCTAGTGATATGCACGTTCCATGTTAGATCGTTTCTCAGTGTTACGTACAGATATTTTAAAATTCAGGTAAAGCAACCCTGACATATGTGTTTATATGGGGAAACAAGTAAGGGTGATGCTTGCGACTAAATGATACCAGTTTCATATTTTGGAGTTAAGTTCTATTACACATTTCTTGCACCACTCTTGTATATATTTAAGTCGTTTTCAAGAGGTATGTGATAGGACAGGTTATGAATTGTGCGACAGATAACAGTCATTGGCAAACATAAAGATGTGATTGGAGACATACCTGGTTATCTCATTAGTACATATTAAGGATAGAAGAAAACCAATGACTGACATTTGGGGGGCGCCTCATGTTACTGGTAGAAACTAGAAGCTACTAGAGGCTGCGTTGTTACATCGCATACATCTTGGGTTTTTGTGGTTTATATTTTCAGATTAACTCTGATAGCTGGTCAATATTGCACACATCATTGCATACGATGAAAATATTTTCCTACCAATATAGATGGCCTTCACACATCGGCTATATCTTGGCGTAAATTGGTCAATGTCGTAGTATTGTACCCATGTTGTAATTATATCTCGATATTGCCTGACGAGCTACGACGGCTGGCCAACATGTACACATCATAGCATAGGTTGGCGAATATTATTCTCCCATCGGCGATGACGTGTGAACATAGAATAATACTGAACAGAATAATTCATAATGTCAAGCCAGAGGTGTTGGCTTCACAACATTGCATACATCATGCGATCTTTGTCTCATTTCTCTCACCCTCCTTCGAGCTCTATGCCTGCTCTTCCGACAAATATGGCAACTTCAAATTCAAATTCAAATGTGGCAAATCTAGGAAGACATCGCGATCAGGTGGCACCTTTGTTCTTGTTACTTTAACTTGTTTTTCTTTTGTGTTTATGTTTTAGATTTCCACTGGTATTCTTTCAAATGTATGAGACTGCTCTTGCTATGATTTACTGACTGCTATTGCTATGATTAGTCTATGATATTTTGTTACATTTGTTTCAAGAGTTTAGTCATATATGATTAGTCATGTTATTTGCTGCTTCCTGTTACCGCCAGGGTTGAGAGTGATTAAGGATTGTACACACGGCGGGTCGAGGAGTTTTGAATTTGTTCCTTTTCTTCCATTAACAGTTGGAAGCACGTGCCTGGGGTGTGGTATTCTTTATTTTGTTGTCGGCTTTGCTCCATGGTGCGTAATGGAGTTGGTTTCGCCACCAATGCTCTCCACAAGCCGCCACTATAAAACTCGAAAGCTATATTGTGTCCAATTGAAGTGACCAAAAAGAATGCGAAAAATAACGGTGATCTACGGTGCACGATCAGATAAAAGAGCCACGTCAATGATAGCCTGAAAAAGTTTTGCACAAAAGAAAATTATCTATCTTTTGCGTTTCGCTCAGTGACCTTAAATCGTGCTAATATACATGGCGAAGACAATCCAGAGCTGTCATTGCGTAGAGCTCAAGCGCCAAGAAGTGCGATGCTTAGAGCACATCTAACCACCAACCACTATTCTTCTATTTTGGTGAGGCTGGACACTTCTTCCGTCACTGTCCGTGCAGTCGTTTCGGTCTGCGTGGTTTCACCTGCAACGCCCCATGATCCCGGCCTTGCAAGCGACCAGAGGATATCGATCAGACCAGAAGACATATGTAACTCTCCCCCTCACCGTCCAACATCGATTTGCGCAACCGGGCCGCGCTTAAGTGCAAGGAAGGTCCCCAGCCCTCGCAGGGGAAACTACAGACATCAGTGCGTGCTGGTGGGGTTACTTAATGGCGAAAAGACAAAAATCCCCAGCCGACGCCAACGAGATACAGCACCGCTTTTACCATGACGCACCCTATAAAGACGACCGCAACGGTCACAGGTTTGGGTTTTAAACTGACACCGCTGCTGTGTATGGTGACAGCATCGATGACAACACGATCAGAGTTCAATCCGGCAACTCCGAACAGTGAATTGACAACGGTGTGCCATGGCCGTGACCTCAATAAACGACAGAGCCAAGATCGGGCACCAAGGCCCACGTGCAATGCTAGGACGCGAACAAACGGCCTTGAACATGCTGTTGACGGTCGCACAGTCAACGCTCTAGTAGACACCAGAGTCGACTATTCAGTCGTGAGTGGACAATTTCCTTCCAATCTAAGGAAAGTAACGACGGGATGGCCCGCTTGTTCACACCGCTGATGGTAACTTCATTACTCTGTTGGCACGATGCAAGACAAGAGTAACAGTGAGTAGACACACTCATCTTACGAGATTTGTGGTCCTGAAGCAGTGCTTCGGCGGCGTTATTTTGGGCATGGACTTTCTAAATGAACATATGACGATCATCAAACTCCGATTCAAGCTTATCAAGTGTTCAACGGGCAAAGGTATACCTTCTACACAACGACCTCAACTCGACGTAGCTTAAACGTTGACGTAGCTTAAAAGGCTTAAGTACCTTTAATTGGGAATCGTCGCATAATGCCGCTGTCAGAAACTCAACCGCCGCTTACTGTCCCATCCTCTACTTGGGAAAATAGAAAAAACGCAGAGACAGAAACATATATGACGGGAGCAGCGTTGGAAAACATAGATGGACAGGAAACAGCTACCGTATACGCTAGCCGTTCCCCTTCGAAAGCTGATGCAAACTATTCGACGACGGAGAAAGTATGTCTTGCCATTATTTGACAATATTAAAATTTCGCCCCTATTTGTACGGACGACCATACAAGATTGTAAGTGATCACCATGCTCTGTGCTGGCTCGCCAACTAAACCGATGCGTCCGGCCGCCTTGCGCAGTAGAGCGTGCGTGTTCAAGAATTCAATATCACAGTCGCCTGCATATCTGGCCGCAAGTATTCCGATGAAAATTCCTTGCACGAGCTCGCGTTGACGGGCTGCCGAAAGGCGACGACGAAGACCGTTTCTTTGACCGTTAAACGAAAGCAGGTTTGCACAGCTGCAGTGATTGCCTCTTCAGTTCAAAGATTTAGCTCATTGTCTCAAAGAAAACATCGCTTCTCCTCCTGTTGTGTTAACGCGTAATTTATCATTATTGATCATGAACAATGACGTCGTCGTGAAGACCTTCACAGGCAACAGACCCGCGAAGCTTCTTGTTGTGCACAAAAACCTCAGACAAGATTATGCAGGAACTGCACGATGAGCCGACAGCAGAGCATCTTAGGTTTGGCGCACATTGCACAAGATACGAGAGGTATATTACTGGCTACAGTCACTTCCCGACATTGCTCATTGAGTGAAAACGTGCCACGGGTGTCAGCGACGCAAGGCGCAAGCAGTAAGACCCACTGGTCTACTGAGCCCAATACCGCTCACGAATAAGCTTTTTCAATAAGTTGAGATGGATCTGCTCGACCTCTTCCCAACTTCATCACAGGGGAACAAAAAGATTATCGCGGTAACAGATTACATGACCCGCCACGCCGAAGCGAAAGCAGTGCCCAACGGTACCGCAGCAGAAGTTGCTAAGATTTGCGTCGTGCTAATTCTCCTGCGACACGGCTCTCCTGAAGTGCTCATCATGGACAGACGAACTGCATTTACTTCGTAGCCCAGGAACGCCATCTTGCCCTGCAGTCAAAGGAGCCACCGGAGGACAACTTCTTACCATCCCTAGACCAACGTACTTAAGGAGCGCCTCAACAAAACGATCACCGACATCATCGTCATGTACGTACATTGACGCCGCACACAATCCCTGGGACTCCATGCTGTCGTACGTGATCTTCTCGTATGACACGGCAGAGCAGGATATAACCAGAGCAACCCCCCCCCCCCCTAAAGCTGGTATACGGCTGGGAGCCTACGTCGACGCTCGATGCAAAGCCGCCGCAAACAACCGGCGACGAGAACCAGGACCTCGCCTCCATCATTCAGCGTGAGGAGGAAGTCCGATGGCTTGACCGGCTGCGAAAAAGAACCAGCAACACACTGACGCCCGACGATACACCTTGCGACAATGCGACCCACAGTACAGGCCGGGTGACCAAGTGTAGGTTTGGATGCCATTACGCCGCTGGGGATTGAGTTAAAAGGTCTTGTGGCGATACTTCGGACCATACCGTGTCCTTGGATGCAGCATCGGATAGCTTGGCTGCGAGGTAATCCTCGACGGCACGTCTACATCCCAACTGCGCCGGATGCACCCAGAAGCCGTCCATGCAGTGCGCCTCAAACCTTATTACGCGCTCTAAAGTTATTTTAATATGTAATGTTTTGTTTACCTTGCGTAGTCATTGGATTGTTGCCTTTGTATGGGGGAGTAATGTCACAAAACATTCAAATCTTCATTGATTGTTTTTTGACAGCCGCCGGCACGCGGATTAATTCTTTATACCTTGTCTATTCCAGCTCGTTGTCGCGAGAGGCAGCTTTATAAAATATTTTGTCGCGCAAAATGTACCGAAATTTGTCTTCAATATTCCGGTCACTCCCGTCTTTTTTTCAAATGTTCTAGGTTCGGCTAGTCACCATCTGCTGCTTTGTCTAGATGTTTCCTCGCAGTCTCTGAATTGAATCTTTGTCGGTGGGACGGAATTAGTAATTCGACCACCAGCGAGGTAGTTTGCTGCAATACCCGCAGCCGAGTTGTTCAGTTATTTTGAGGGACAAGCCAGCCCAATATCGATTTGATTTCATTGCGACTACGCCTGTCTTCTGTTTTACTGCTCACAGCACTGTCACCATCAACGTGACAATATTAGCCATGAAAAAAAATATTTATGCACTTTTCAGTCCATTCAAGAAACTAAATGAGGCAATCGACATAGTAGAGTATAATTCATTACTAAAGAAGCTAACGCAAATAGGTACGAGAAGATGCATTTATATATTTTTTTCAAATTAGTTTCTCTTCTCGTTTTTTCTCATACTCTGCTTTTATATTTTTTCATAATGATTTTATAATTTTTAAAAATCTATCTGGCCGAAAAACGGGCGCGCAGCTAGAGCATTCGTAATGAGAATTTCTGTTATATAAGGTCGACGTGCCCCAAGGAAGCATACAGAAACCAATACTTTTCAATATATAATCGTACATTTAGGATCTGGGCCAGATACTGCTTAACATTCTCCGCATTGATAAAGCTCCAATTTCGTCTGAATTAAATAAACATATATGGGGATGGCAAAGCTTCAAAGTGGCAATGTCAGTCACTATTCTGGTTTGCAAACTGTTCCTTTGTTCATAAACTGCCAGAACACTACACTAATATGCTTAAAATTCGTCGTGCGAGGCTTTCATATATTGGAACACAAATCTGTGGCTCAATTTCTGCTAAAATAATTTGCGAAACACTGTTATTTAAAGCAGTGCTTAATTTTGTTACGCACCTTTTTCCATATCTGGAGGCTGTCGCTGCCGCGATGTGTCGACTGCGAGGAAAACGTTTCGTCAAATTTATAATAACAATATCGTAATCTATAATTACGTTTGATAACTACTTATCTGCGACATGTCACCATCAAAAAACATTTCAGAATACTGCGGCACCTGCATTGGAGGAATGCATAAGCATTGGACGTCGACCTTATCTCATTGGCTAATTAATTGATTGCGCCGCGTGTACCAATTTTTTTCCCAAGCAATATTTGTTCCTCCTCTATCTAGTGCTATCTTTTATTTTCTTATAACTTGTTTCATACAAACGTAATACCACGGACACGCTTCTGGTCACATGACGTTGAAAACATAGCCACGTTACGCTTACACAGTAAAAGTGATTTACCACATAGTAGAGTTCATAAAATCATAACCTATGCAACCAAAACTTGAACGAACCGAGTTATAGGAACAACAGTGAATACTAGGACACTTCAGGTTATCAGTTATTGAAGGCAAAATTACTTGGAGAATTTTAAGGTATTGATAGCCACCATGCAATAAACTGAATAATGCAGAAAAAGAACATCGAGTCATTACAAACTCTGTAGAGAAACCAATGCTGACTAAGCAATAAGCACTTTAAATATCTTTCTGTTAAAACTAGGCTTTAAATTTGCCATCTAAAATGGGGCTTGTATGGAAGTAGTGTTCTTCTTGGCTTTCTAATATGAGAGGTTTATTTCCTTTTTTTACACTGGTAAAACAAATTTATCTTTTTGAGTATGTGTGGGTTATTTTTTTTTCTTTTACGTCGTGTGATTTTATTTATTATATATATTCCTTTATATCATGCGCAAAATATGTATGCCTGGTCCAGAAACAAGTCCCGCGTGATTAGATAGACTTGTGTACAACTCTATACAAATTGCTGAAGAAATAATTGTTGATTGATTCATTGACTGACTGATCATTAGCCCGAATGTACCGCACGACTCTTATATAAAAAACAAGTGACAGAAAAATTAAGTACAACTCAAGAAATGACATGAAAATAGCACGAATAATAGGCAGTGCGGTAACCTGTAGTAGTGCACGCAGTTTGTATTTCAGTCATGTTATGAAACGGCTAGCGAGGTTTCTACTCGAAACGAGTCATCTAAAGCAACTATGGCCATGCATTCTTCTGAATCCATTGGGGTACAAATAAAATGCATTTGTGGCCGAAGAGAGTAACAGATTTACTGAGACTGCAATGTGCGACCACAGAGTCCAAAAAAAAAACACTGCCGATTGTTATTTGAAAGAACACCCGCCTTAAACTAATATAATATGCAGAGTCAAGCTCTTCGCATTTTTTTGTTTGTGAGGCAATCCATATAGTTCAAAATTATCCGATTTTATGGTAGGTTATAAAATTGAAGCGGTTTCGTGTACAGGTCACAAAAAAATACGGGAACATGTATTTAAGAATTCTCTTACAGCATAATTAAATACCACCTGCAACATGATGATTGAGGAGCCAAACAAGCGCTCTCCCGCATTCTATGCTCAGAATTAACGCTAGAAGAAATTTATGACAGAAAGCTGCTGCCCCGGCAATACACAATATTAGGATAACATCTTGTTGCTAGCTTACTCGTCGATTCGCATTTGCAGCTTCTGCACCTAAACACTTCTGCGTCAACTTTTGCATGCCGCAGGTTTGTGAACTGCGCAATTGCACTGTATGATTGCAAGGCAAGCTGTTACGGCAAAGCGTGGTTTTTTGTATACATATGTGATCCATTGACAATAACGGCTATATTTGTATCTATTTGCCATAAAGGTGATACCCAACGAAGCATCTAGTGATGTGAAGATGCTCTATAAGACCTTGAGGGGGATTTATATCTGGTCATGGCATTTTGATGGCTCTTCTGAATTTCAAAAAAGCACGTAGTTACTCGCATGCCTGTTTTCTTTGCTACGAAAGTGACTTGGCGGCGCGCGATATAGACTTACAGGAGTTCGCAATCTGAGGCGGCAGGATCACAGCAATGCATATAGTTGCCCAGGTATCGAAAATAATCATGACATCCAATCGTTCTTTATGAAACTGTTCAGTAACTATTTTATGCAAATAAGGACACCACCGAAGTGAGTGTCCAGTAGGCGATAGCGTTTGCAATGCTTCAGACGGCATTCTTAGCGCAAAAAAAACACACACCCACACGAGAGAAAAGAAGGGACACGGGACAAGCGCTTGTCCCGTGTCCCTCCTTTCTCTCGTGTGGGTGTGTGTGTGTGTGCGTGTGTTTTTTTGCGCTATGAATGCCGTCTGAAGCTGAAAACCATCTAGCCCGTCTAAAAGTTCTTTTAAGCGTTGCAATGGCACTTCAGAAGGCTGTTGACCTCAAGGATATATGCCACGTAGCCCTCCTAAGTGTTATTCAGATATACCTCATGAAGAAAAAAACTTATGGCTTTATTGCGGTGCTCTGCTCTGGTGCTCTGCTTATCCTGGTGAGGGTCTGATGCTCGGCTGCACATGGAATAAAATAATTATATCGAAAGATTTTGTGCGATGTGAACAACAGCGTTTCTTCAAGAAATAAATGTACCTCCTAAAGGCAATTTCTCGCGTTTAAGCTTAAGGTTTTATTTTTTTACAATACGTGCCTAGTCACAAAGCATAACTCGCTTCCGGCTTTAAAAAGACAGACTTAAAAGTGAGCTTTAAAAAATAATTTCGGAACTTTTTCACACATTTTAATCGTCTCTCCAAACCTGTGTTGTCAAGCCGCATTTTTATTTTGCATGTAAAAAGTGAAGGGTAGAAAATGCTATTCCGTTCTAATGTGCTTGAATGGTAAAATTCAAGAATGAGTGGAAGACTAAATAATTATAAAAGCGTGCACTAAAATTCCTGGGCTGAAGAGGCGCCGAACGAAACAATCTCCTCAAAAGTAGGTGGCTGTTCGTGTTATTGAAACTTCGTTTTTTGTTTTGTGGAAGTGTGGTCTTTCCAGTTGTGATGTATGGATGCGAGAGTTGGACTGTGAAAAAGGATGACCGCCGAAGAATATACGCGTTGGAATTGTGGTGCTGGCGAAGACTCTTGAGAGTTCCTTGGACTGCCAGAAGATCCAATCAGTCGATATTGTCGACCATAAACCCTGACTGCTCATTGGAGGGTCAAATTCTAAAGTTAAAGCTCAGCTACTTTGGTCATCTGGTGAGAAGAGAGGAGTCGCTAGAGAAAGATTTGATGTTGGGAAAGGTTGAGGGTCGCCGGAGAAGGGGTAGGCAGCGAACGCGATGGTTAGATGGCATCCTCGAGGCACTGCAGATGAAGTTATGTGATGTTAAGAAGATAGTGAGAGACCGGAAAGCGTGGCGTGATATGGTCCATAGGGTCACGAAGAGTCGGACACGACTGAACGCCTGAACTGAACTGTGTCCTATGATGGTAATACAAAACATAAGCATTAACGAAAATTGTTTTAACCGTTCTGAAGAAGATCAATTGTGTCACCACTATGCCACAGAGAAGATTTTATTTGCTCATCGGATTACGTCATTGCTAAAATGTCACCGGCCAGTGAAGACCAGACGAAAGGTTGGAGAAACGAATTTCTATTTAATCAGAATAGCGTATACAAAGAAATATACACATCGGCTGCTTATTAGAGAGCAGACGGGCTCCTTAGGTTTAGATCAAACTAATCGTTGGCGTTCCCTCTCGCTGTCTATGCATAGCTGACAAGAAACGTGCGCGCTTTCTCTCTCAGAAGTGCAGCCAACTCAGAGTATGCAGATGCTGTAGCATACTGCTGTGACTGCTCGAGAAAAGCTATTCACAACCTCACAGGTAGTCATTTCTTTGTGTGCAACCTGATACAGGAGAATAAAATTTGGATTTCATTCGCGCTGTTGAGGAATTTAAGAAAAAGGATAATCATATGCAATCTTTGTAATCAATGTTAAGAAGGAAACACGATCCCACAAGAAGGATACGGTTTGCACATTAATGCTTAAACTGTGAACCTAAATGATATTGCATAGTTGCTCAATTTTTAAAGACAATTAACAGCGTAAACTTTCCCGCTTTTTTGCGCGCGAATAGCTATTTTGATGTTGGGGCAATATCAGGAACCTGCTCACAGTGAATCATTTGAAGCCGGCGAATACGCCTGTAGCAAGCAGTACCCGACGGATATTTTTATACCTAGCTGATTGTCTGCATACATCCTTGAGAGCATCAAATTTGTTTTCATTGATATAATTTATCTAGTCACCATGAAGGAGATTCTGAAGTTCTACACTGTAATCTGCTTGGGCTACTATTGTTTCTTGTATATTTACTAGACTCTCGTGCGTTAAAGTGTACATTTTTGTTTTGCTAAGTTGTTCAAAAATGCATCATTTCTGAGATATGAGTTCTAAGAAAAGTCAGAAAGTACGCACTCTAAACCCATGCATTTGGGTTTTTTAGAAGTGTGCGATAGAAAGGGTGAACATTGATTAGCTCACAACTTTCTCAAGGCTTGCTCTGTGTGTTTTTTGTTGTACGTGCTTTTACATTTTTCTTGCTCGGCAATAAAAGTATTTATAATTTCGATGCGTACACGGGTTTTGTGGTCCTATTGCATGCATAAAGATATTTCGAATTTTTCTGGAAGCGTAGAGGCCAATAGATGGGGTCATGCGGAAGACTCATGCGGAAACAAATGCTGTAACTAGGGCTGCAAAGTGTTCTGTATACAAACTTCGGATTGCCTAGACTGTATAAACATATTTTATTCACTTCAAAAATCTCAACGCTCTTCACGGCTCTGACGAGGCAAGGCATTTTAATTATACGGTCGTTGCAATGGCTGACTCAACTAAAATTGCCCTTTTTGCAGACAAGCGCCTTTGCTTTCATGAGCTTAAGTCATTGCAATCGATTACTCCTGAGCGCGTCTCGTTGCATTCATGTATGGTATAATGACAGGCGCATGAATCCTAATATTTAAAAAATATTAATATGAAAATCCGAAGCAAGCGAACGAAACACATTAATTCCAGTGTAACAATTCATCCCAAAACTAACTTAAGCCAGCGATAATAAACTATTTGTTGTCAATAGAAGTTCCTGATCAGACTGATGCCGGTGGTTCCAACATATGGGCGTAACCGTATTAAAAGTTCTTTTCTATATGAAAAAAATGAATTGCCTGTTAACTTATTATGCAATATTCTAAAGACCCAAGCATGAATATGCTTCCCATTTAAAGACCCTTACTCGAAGTTAACATTCTGCACTTGAAATTATAAACGCTCTTTCACATTATATTATCTAAATATCGTTCTATGGACATCCCAGCTGAAATCTTAACGCAACATAAAATCCCAACACAGAAGGCCAAATTAGTGTATTCAACTTTGTCGTAATGCACGTACCTCGCACTGCAGACATTTGTTTTAGGTCTCTTATGGAGAAATCGTATGAAATATTGATATTTAATACCCTGCTTCTTCATTCTTTATCAGAATCCTTTAGAATTCCTGTCGCCTTTGAAGAAACGCCTACCAGCATCAGACCTGCTTTAATAGCTGGTTCATCATACATACCGCATTTTATTTTTATCCTACTCCCGCTTTTATTTTATTTTTCAGGACACGGAATGACCGGATCCAGGTCGAGAAATTCAAACCAAAGGTAGCATTATTTCACTCTTTGTTCAATTATTTTCTTCCCCATCGTCTTCCTGCCCCCTCAGTGGTTTTCCTTCTTCGGAAGCAAAATGACCGCACAGCCCAGACTAAGGTAACTCCTCTAGTGGAATTATTGGCTCGGCTTGAGAACTCAGGCTCCCCCTCAGTTCTTCCTTCAGAGGTTTTTCTTATTTTTGTAGCGTAGCTACATTGGCCGCAAATTCGCATTTTCGATATGGCGGTGGCCGCGCCGCGGCGGGGGCCGAGCCGTGGTCGCATCGCTCCTACATCACATCTGACGAGGTACATCATTGGTGTAGTTCTAATTACTGATGGCGTTTTAGTCACTAACATGTGCTAATTAATGACTAACTAGTCACTAAGCAGCACTAATGACTGGCCACATTCAGACAACGTAACTAAGCGATTCATGCATGTACGAAGCTGACCCAGCCAGGTGTTCGATCCAGGCGTTAGTGCGGCGCCTTTCATTTGCCCCTTCCTGGAACGCTGCGCCACAAAGCAAGCAGAATAAGACCCAGATGCCTATTAGGCGTTAGAAACTAATTTACAGGATAGAAAAGGCACAGTATCTGTCACAATTCTACGCGGACACATGTACCACGCAGTAAAAGAAGGGAGGAAGGTAGGAGTGAAAAAAGAGAGGGCGATAGAGGAGCCGTAGTGGAGGGCTATGATCCACCGCGCTATAATGGCTTACGCCTTATCGCAATTCAGTGATCCAAAGTGCCCTCCAGAATTTTTATTGCGAGAGCAATATTACGCTGGGTTGTAGGACAACTGCTTACTGATTTATTTATATATACTGATTTATTTATAGGAAGGAAAAGGCGCGATAACTGTCTCACTTGTTTTCTGTGGACACCGCAACCGCGCCGTAAGAGGGGAGGAAGATGGGAGAGAGAAAGAGGAGCCGTAGTGGAGGGCTACGGAGTAATTTCGACCACCTGGGGATCTTTAACGTGCGCTGACATCGCACAGCACACGGACGCCTCTTCGTTTCCCCTCCATCTAAACGCAGCCCCCGAGGTCGGGTTCGGACCCGGGTACTCCGGCACAGTAGTCGGGCGTCTTACCACTGCACCACCCCGGCGGGGCGGACAACTGCTTACTATCTCCAGACCAACATACTTACGGAGCCCCTCAACAAAACAAACACAAACATCATCGCCATGTACATCGCCGCTTAGTATCCCCAGACCAACATACTTACGGAGCCCCGCAACAAAACAAACACAAACATCATCGCCATGTACATAGTCCCGCCGGGGTGGTGCAGTGGTAAGACGCCCGACTACTGTGCCGGAGTTCCCGGGTTCGAACCCGACCGCGGCGGCTGCGTTTCGATGGAGGCGAAATAAAGTGGCGTCTGTGTGCTGTGCGATGTCAGCGCACGTAAAAGATCCCCAGGTGGCCGAAATTACTCCGTAGCCCTCCACTACGGCCCCTCTTTCTCTCTTTCCACTTTCATTCCCACCTTCCTCCCTTCCCTTACGGCGCGGTTCGGGTGTCCACAGAGCAAGTGTGACAGTTACTGCGCCTTTCCCTTCATGTGAACCAAAAAACGAAAACCAAAATCATGTACATCGACGCCATACACCATACACGGGACTCCCCGGCGTACGTAATATTCTCGTATACTACGGCTGTGCAGGAGACAACCGGAACACCCCCCCCCCCCCCCTTAAATCTTCTATACGGCAGGGAGACCACGACGACGGTCGGTGCAATGCTGCCGCAAAAAAAAACGGCGAGGAGAACCAGGACCTCGCCTCCAACCTTATAGGGCTGCGCAAAAGGTCCAGCAACATACTGACGACCGACGATACAACTTGTGACGCCGCGACGCAGAGTGCAGGCCCGGAGACCAAGTTCGGGCTTGGACGCCGTTACGCTGTCTGTTACGTATAAGGTATTTACTAAGGTAATCGCTAATAGAATCAGGACAACCTTCAGGTTGTCCTGATCAGTCCTGATAGAATCAGGGGCCGAATCCACGAAAAAGTTCGCTTTGGAACGCGTTCGCTTTGCCGTGACGTCAATTTGACGTAGGCATCGGGAGGAGAAGGGTGGGATGAACGCTGGGGGCAGAGAACAGCCAATCGGCTTTGCTGGGCGGTCCCATCTCGGTTGCTCTGCCTTGGCGCGGGCCTTCTCCTCGGGAGTCGGAATCCACGAAAGAGTTCGCTTTGGAACGCGTTCGCTTTGCCATGAAGTCAATTTTACGTAGGCATCAGGGGGAGAAAGGGTGGGAGGAACGCTGGGGGGCACAAAACAGCCAATCGGCTTTACTGGGCGGTCCCATCTCGGTTGCTTGCATTTTTTAGGGACCATATGCTAACTGCGGTGTGTTTTTAAGCTCTAAATGAATGTATTTGACTACAATACTGCGAATTTATCACTCAGAACTTATAAAAATAGATATAGAATTTATTGTGAGACGGTTTTAATGTTCCTCGATTTGTTTATTTTCTTTTGTGTTCCCTAGAGGGCGCTTTCGAGTGTTCTGTATTGTGTTATTTTATTTTTTGTTCGCGAGAGGGCGCTAACAGTTTTGAACTTGCGCGGGAGATTTTTCCCGTGGCAGCACTTGACATTTGACATTTAACTAGACATTTGACATTTGGCAGCTTGACATTTTCACTAGTCGGCATAGTCATGTCAGCGCACAAAGGTTGTCGCCTTGGCCCGCACGTCTCGACGCGCCAGCGTGAACTGCTGATTGAGTTCATGGAGGAACATCCCTACATAGTGAAGCCTTCGTGTGAGTTCAATCAGCAGATTACGAAGGCGCGGAAGGCGCAGTTGTGACAGGATATCACTGAAAAGTTAAACAAAGAAGGCCCTGCCAGCAAGACTGTCGAACAATGGCAGAAATTCTGGAGGAAAGAGATATACAACGCTCGGCACGACGTGGCGTTTGTCAACTGTCAGAACAAGTAAGTCCAGCGGTCGCACTTTCCTGTCTGTTCTTATGTCAACAAGCGCACGTTGTCATTCGTAGGGGCACCGGAGGCGGCCGCCTGACAGGACTAGGGGGCCGCATACTTGACCTTGTGGGCCGCTCAAGCGCCTTCGGTGTATGTAATACGTTTTACAACGGAACAGGGCAGGTAAGTCACATCCGTATACAAGAGATGCTATCTTTCACGTATCGCAGGAACTCTCAATGCCCTTGCCTTTTCTTTTCATGTGTTACACTTCTTATGTTGCGATATTCGATTAATGAAAGTCATAGGCACTGGCAGAGTGCTCATTTTTTTTACAATTACCGTATTAGCCATGTATTTAATGACTGCAATCACCATGTGCAGGGTAATGGCCAAGAAGCGGAGGAAAGGCAGAAGCCAGCTCCTCCAGTCGCTCAAGAGCCAAGCATTGTTCACAACACCGGTCAGGCCGATCCTGCCGCCCCTTGCGAGCCTACCCCACCTCCAAAGCGCCTGCTGCTGGACGCATGAGCAGCTAGGCGAGTTTCTGTGGGTGACAAGGCTGGCACAAGTTGACTGCCAGGTAAGTTATAACACTAGTGTTTTGTTGGAAGCTACCACACATAATCTGCATCCACATGCGCATGATAAGCACAACCAGCATTACATTTACAAGAAGTCATACTTAAAAGCAAATCAGTGTAAATAAGGGAACATCATTAAAAAAACATGGTACAAGTATTGACTGCAAGCAAGATGATTTATTCAACCATGAAATGGCATAGATGCACACAGATATTTTGTAAACGTTAACATGTCTTCCTTAAGTTCCAAGGAAACTAAGAAACATATATATATAAAAAAAATTACCCACTTTCAATACTGACAGAAAACTAAGTGCATTTAGTCTTAATGCAAAAGAATAACAGGAAAACAACAGTATGCACATATGTCAGCTAGCTTAACCGGTTACTCCATGCCTTGGCAAAATTGAAAATGGCCGTTCCTTACTCACAGAAATGTAGTTACTCAGTGTAACAATAACACAAGTGTGCTCACTGAAACACATGAACTCAAGCTCATTTGGGATCAAAAGTGACCTGCATTTCATAATGCACTCCACCTTAGAGCATGGCCTGCCTCGACTCATGACTAATTGCACAGGAAGGGAAAGACCAACTAGTTGGCAGCAAAGGAACAATTAAGTCGCACTGCACCATATTAGTAGTATTAAACCTACACTGCCATTGACCTATGCACTTGGTTGCTCTTTTCTCTTTATAACAGGCAAAAACAGCAGAAACAAGCCAGCTGCACGCCCTCGTCGACCAATACCTGCCGACCGCCTGCCAGACATTGCCAAAAACTATGAGAAGTCGCTGGAGATCGCTGAAAAAGAAGTAGCGGTATGCATTCTTTCTGTGGCAACAGCTCCCAGAAAATCCCACCAGAAAGCATTAATTTTGAAAGGTTAACATATGCCTGATACATACCACACATTACAAGCTGCACAGTAATTGCACACATGTTGCTTTTACAGGGCACTTTCACAGAAGAGGATGACACAAAAATTGCACTGTATGGCAGCCATTACGTACACCTAGTACATAGCACACTGCATTTTGCACAGTGTTATTGCAAACATGTTGCCTTTATTAGGGCAGTTTCACAGAAGAGGACGACACAAAAATTGCATTTTATGGCAGCCACCTGTCCAAGCCTATTCCTCAGAAAAAGGCTCATCACATTGCAATGTGATACATTATGGTGGTTTCCTATTCATAAAACACAACTAATATGATGCTCTCTATATCTGTTGCTTGTACAGGACAGGCAGCAGGCAACCCAGGCCACTTCTGCGATAGCTGCAGGTGTGGACACAATGGCACATGAAGCACCAATACAGAGTACATCTTTCGAGGCGATTGCTTCAGCATTACAAGCACAAGCAGCTGCGCAGACGCTGATGGTTGTAGCATTAGAACGCAGCACAGGGTGCCCGGCAACCTTAGAACGCATAGCGGCTGCTGTGGAGCAAGATGCTGTAATCCGCCGAGAGCTGCTTTCTCAACTCCGCATGCTATTTACCATTGCGCCGGCTTTGTTTGCTGCTCTGCAACAACTCAGTGAACAGCAAGTAGGGCTACAGTTGAATATGCCACAATGACCGCCTATAGATGCTGTGTTTAGTGCAATATGATGCTATGACATCAACATGACAGCAAAGAAATGTGTGTCATTGACATTCTATAGTGGGATACAAGTTAAAAAAACTTATTATGGGTCATAATATAGCTAGCACATATCTCCATTAAAGATTAAATTAAGTAATTGTTTTAAATGACCATACCAAAGAAGCCACGGGTATAGAAATTTCAACCGCAAGCAAGAAACGTGGCGATGGCAGTCCATGCAATCTTAAGGCAGGATAATCGATCTCTGCTCACCGAGGACAGGTGCTAGTTGCATTTCGTTGAATATAGAAAGTAAGTGCTTCTTCAACTGTTCTTGTAATACTAACTTTATGATGTTCGTTTTTAATACTGTAAACTTAAAGGCCCCCAGCTGCATAAAATCGGGCATTGTAACCAAACATTTCGTCACTCTGAAAGTATGGTTCGTTATTTCCATGTTTCATTAATTGTCCATATGCAAGCTTATTTCGTTTTTTTTCTTTATCATCTTACTGAATGCTTGCAAAGTATCTGTTAGGTTGAGTTTGCTCCTGCCTGTGATACGTTACGTAAACAAGTTTTTCTTGCTGTTTTTCCCCACACTTACTAGGTCGCCTATATATCAATATTTACAGAAGATGGCTGTGATAAAATGAGTAACCAAATGTTTCGCAATTGTGGCAGTATGCGTTATTTTTCGTATTCAGTTAGTGCAACAAAAGCCACTGATGGCAGTGATAACATTGTTATAGAACTATTTGGAAGTGGTTTATACTGAACCCTTTTTAAAAATAAAACATTTCAAATTATAGTCATCTGCCTCCGATTTTTTCTTGTGGCGGACACTGCAGCAATGGCCTATTGTAAAGGTGCCCATGTTCTCTGTAATGTCAGTGCACTTTAAAGAACTCTAGCTGGTCGAAATTTTTGGAGCCCTTTACTGTGCCATTTCTCATAGGCTGAGCCACTTTTGGACATTAAACCTTAAAAACCAAACCAAAATAATTTAATAAGGCTGCCTTTAAGCAACTAAATATTCAACATAATCGCATCATCATCTGCCTGTGGCTCCCTTTGCTGAGGTGTGGTGCCACACTGCATTCAATGCAAATGCTGCCGTCGCTGCCTTCTGACCTGACGCATCGTCGCACTCGTCTCAAATATTCAGTGCTGATTGTTGGGACGTGCAAACATGCTAATTATTCTACTACGAGCTTGTTTTTCCAGGTTTGATCGCGTCTCAGTGTTGCCACAGCTGCAGCTTGTGAAGCCTACCCCTGGTTTGTGCTATCGGAATCGCTGCTACTGTCATCATCGTCGCTGCTCGAGCAGTTTTCAATAGGGACCCCTTCTTGAAGGCATAAGTTATGCAAAGCTGCACAAGCGGCTACGTATAGGGCTGCACGCTCCGGGCAGTAGTGGAGGGTCCTATACCGATGCAGGCAGCGGAACCTGCTCTTCAGGATCCCAATGCATCGTTCTACTACAACCCTCATTTTTGCATGAGCCTCATTGTAGCAGCCCTCTGGTGTGTGGGGCTTTGGATGCCCGGGCACTGGCGTCAGCAACACCTCCTCCAGAGGATATCCACTGTCACCTGCAGGAAAAAAAATGTTCTATTTCTCTGCTCTCTTTTTTTTTTGTCATGAAGCACTTACCGAGCTCAGCTACTTTGGTCATCTGATGAGAAGAGAGGAGTCGCTGGAGAAAGATTTGATGTTGGGAAAGGTTGAGGGTCGCCGGAGAAGGGGTAGGCAGCGAACGCGATGGTTAGATGGCATCCTCGAGGCACTGCAGATGAAGTTATGTGATGTTAGGAAGATAGTGAGAGACCGGAAAGCGTGGCGTGACATGGTCAATAGGGTCACGAAGAGTCGGACACGACTGAACGACTGAACTGAACTGACTTACCGAGAAGGTGCTCTCCCTCTGAGAGATCCGTGGTTACTCGTTGCCTCAGGGCTGAATATCGCCAGACAAAAGAGTCGTGGGTTGAGCCCGGCCGGCATGGGTCAATCGCTTGGATACGTGCACATGCATCGCACACCTGTTGGAACATCAAAAGAAACAAAAGCTTAAAATAAATGCCACAATACTTGCAATGTACCATGAACTCTGTGGCAACTGCCATGGCCAGGATGACCAATCCAAATACTTCAACATTTCTTCAAGTAGGACATTAAATCTTATATGGAAAGCTTGATCAAAATACCTAGAAAGCACTTCTGTGACTGGCTCAGGATGACCAATCCCAACATGACCAATCCAGATATTTCAATATTAAGAACAGTTACCCAAGAAGGCATAATAATACAAATAAAGTTGCAAAACAAAGTGAATACATGAAGATGCATGCCATAAACAAAGCTATTTGAACAAATAAGTACAGCACGGCCCTCACAATTAATCACAGTTTGTAATGATATTATGTAAGCTCTCACTATTTTTATTGGAAAAGGGACGGTTAATTTTGAGATAACGAGCTGTGTCAGTGCACAACTGTACTGACAGCCTTCCCTTATCGTGCATAAAATACCAGCGCCCACATGCATTCCGGGTTATCTTAATACTGTTACTGTGCGGTAAGCAGGCAGTTACACTAATTTTGAGCCGCTTTGTGTCCACCATCATTTATTGACGCTTAAGGACTCTGGCCTGGGCAGGGTATTACATGGGGGAGGGGGAGGGGGAAGCACGAAATGATGTTCACGGTCATAAATTGTTATAAAATAAAAAATAAACAAAAACTCATGAAAACGTTGGACATTTCTAGGTGACCGTAACAACTGAAGAACAAAAAAAAAAGGGGGGGGGGGGGTCATATGTTGCCCAAATTCGGCCAAATCTTGCATATATCAGATGTTTGGTTATATACTAGTACAATGTAAATAATGCACTTACCACCATGGTATTAAGGGCGTAGTACCCTTTTCTTGTCATAAAAGCCTGCGTCTCGCCGGGGCTCAGGTTCTTGGGCGCACTGATGGCGATCATCGTTCCATCGACGCACCCGACGACGCCGGGGATGCGACCACGTTCCAAAAACTCTGCCTTGGCACGGGCCTTTTCCTCGGGAGTCGAAGAAAACGACACCCAGTTTTTCTCTGTGCCGGCACGCACGATTGCCTGAGCGACGGCCAAAATCGTACGGCTCACCGACGACTGCGGGAGCCGTATAGTTGCCTCGCTGCCGACGGCCGCCTGGAAGCCTCCGGTAGCGAAGAACCGCAGCGCGCAGAGTACTTTCCGCTCTGTTGTGAGCGCGCTTTTCCTCGTTGGGCCAAGGTGGGGTTTTAAATCTTCGCATAGCCGGCGTACAAGCCCCTTCGACAGTCTGAAATGCCTTCGGAAGGCATCGTCAGGCATGTCGAAAGGATCGTCATGTACGCGCGACCGCCGAAAACGCCGATCACATCCGCTGAGCACTGCGATCAACAGCGGAGCGACGGGGGGCACGTACGGCATGATTCTCGCTCTGATCGAACGCCACTTTCCGAGTTCCACACACAGTGACCGAACGCATTCGCTTTCATTTGATTGACATGTCTCGTGACGTCAACGAAATTCGTGGTCCCGCCTTCGGGAAAGGACGTCACCGCCAGCGGTGGCGACGCGCAGCCAATGGAGCGAGGCGGCGAGAGAGAAAGCGAACGCGTTCCAAAGCGAACTCTTTCG
>JAJIZL010021435.1:591441-689194 GCA_023969395.1 Amblyomma maculatum
GAGGCGGCGAGAGAGAAAGCGAACGCGTTCCAAAGCGAACTCTTTCGTGGATTCGGCCCCAGGACTGAAATCAAGCAAACGATCAAGCAGGTTTTCGGAAACGGTACTCTACTATTGATAATATCCATGCCATCAACCAGGTGATAGAAAATGCATTCGGGAGGTACGGGGTTCGATCCCCAGTGCCGCCGGGTACCCACCGGTTTCCAATGGGTACAAGATTTCCCCCGGCCTGGTGCTCGGCTCATCTGGGGTGAAATGCTTGGGAAAAGGGGCCATGAACCAAAATGTTGGTTCAAGAAATGTAAAAAAAAGGGCCACATAATGGGCTTTTGCCGCGCGAGGCGGACTTATTGTTGTCCGATGGCGGTACGGATCACTGCCACATCGGCGCAACTATTTGGGCCGTGACCCCTTTTCCCAAGCATTTCACCCCAGAAGAGCCGAGCACCAGGCCTGGGGAAAGCTTGTACTCATTCAAAAACCGAGGTGTAACCGGTGGCACAAGGGATCGAACCCGGTACCACCCGAATTCCCGAATACGATGCTCTATCACAAGGCCACCGCTTTTTCGTTTTTTTTTTTCTGACATGGTATTTATAATACAGAAAGGGTTATGTACGCAGACTATTTACAATTCCCTCAGCCATTGCTGAGATGCACAACAGAAGACACAACTTTTTAAAAGGCAGGCAAAGATAAGCACCGTGTCACCAGCGCGGAAACCAATCAGGTTGGAAGTCATTTTCATCATAAGTGTCCTTCAGTTGCAGCATCATTCTGCTAAAATGGAGTCTAGGTGGAACAACAGGTTCAGCGTTACGATCCGAAATGCGTGTCTTCCACAAGCTATGAAGTCCAATAAGGAAAAACTTGTCATATGGTTCGTAATCAGATGTTGTAACAGCAAGATACCGCACACAGTACGAATTTAGAACAGTTTTTTTTTAGAGTTCTTTGCAGCACATCCCAAAAAACAATTGCGGCTTTGCAAATAATGAAACAGTGCTAAATTGTTTCAGGCACATCACACAGACGGCAGTTTACTGAAGATACAAAAATATTTTTCCTATGGAGTCATGTGTTAACAGGTAGAGCTTCGGTGCGTAATTTAAAGCAAAATGTTTTCGTGCAAGGAGAAATCTGCATTTTGCGCACCCTTTTTAACACTGCATGACCCTTAAAACAAAGTATAAAGAACGATACAGTGGTGGCGGAAAAAGCATTGCTACCAAATTCTTGTATAGTATCTTGCGCGAAACAGAATATAAGCACTCATTCGAGAATCGTACTGTCAAAAACCTCACCGAAGCATAAACTTCCTGCATAAATCCTAGTAACTGCGGGCGGTCAGTAAAATCTGAAGAAACCACTAAGTCGGGAAGCAGATTCATGAAATTAACTTGTAGAAATGCTCTAATAATCGGATCTGAACAATCAAGAAAAAAGAAGAAACGGGCAACTAACTACCTTACATACAGATGCACTAAGCCGAGCCCCCCTACACAAACAGGACTGAATAGGTTATGACGTCGAATCGGTTCAAAATTGGATGACCAATTAAACGTCGCAAATAATCGGTGAAAACGCTGGATGTAATGCCTAGCACAGTGGAGGACCTGAAGCACATAATAAAGTTTTGTCGCCAAAAACATGTTGCAGGCCTGAGCCCGACCGAATATTGAAAGCCGATAGGGGACAAATGTATTAGCATAACGCTGGACTACTGGAACGCGCTCTTTCCAGTAATTTGAACTTGACTTAAATGCATGCAGTGGAACGGCTAGGTATTTAGGGGGCACACATGACCATTCAACTCCTGCATATGGGGGTGGTCTTGAGC
Organism: Amblyomma maculatum; assembly: GCA_023969395.1. NCBI lineage: Eukaryota > Metazoa > Arthropoda > Arachnida > Ixodida > Ixodidae > Amblyomma > Amblyomma maculatum. The sequence goes on from JAJIZL010021435.1 coordinate 593,285, forward strand.
CCCACGAACCAAACCAAAGGCCGGAACTCTTGGAGTGATTCATCTGAGCACCAGAAACAACGCCAAATTCTTCTATGCTGGATATAACTTTTTCTATGCTTGGTTTGTCAGCGCAGAAAAACGCAAGATCATCCGCATATGCAAGCACTTTCACCTCATTTCCAAGGACAGGGAAGCCATGGATACTACTGTTATGTAAAACACTCTGGCAAAGTGGTTCCAAGTAAAGAGCAAAAAGCAGTGGACACATCGGACAGCCTTGCTTCACAGAAGAGTTGATTGGTATGGGGCTTGATAGGTGGCCATTTACAATTAGGCGAGTCGAACAATTTCTGCAGCAAAGTTGCACCCCAGCCCTTATACATAGCATTCATTGATTACGAAAAACATTTGACTCAGTTGAAACATCGGTGGTGATGCAGGCACTAAGGAAACAGGGGGCAGACGAGCCGCACGTGAAAGTGCTGGAAGATATGTATGGTGGCTGCACAGCAACCATAGTCATGCATAAAGAAAGTACCTAAATTCCCATAAAGAAAGTTGTTAGGCAAGGAAACACGATCTCCCCAGTATTATTCACAGCTTGCTTAGAGGAAGTATTCAGAGACTTAGATTGGGAGCAGTTAGGGATAAGGGTAGATGGAGAATACCTCAGTAATCTGCGATTTGCTGATGACATTGCCTTGCTAAGTAATTCACGAGATGAACTGTATATAAAGATTGGTGACCTAGACAGGAAAAGTAGAAAGGTAGGATTGAAAATCATAATGCAGAAGACTAAGGTGATGTTCAACAGCCTCCGGAAGGAACAGCAGTTTACTTTAGGTAGCGAAGCACTGGAAGTAGTAGGTGAATATGTCTATTCAGGACATGTAGTAACCAGAGATCCGGACAATGAAAAGGAAATAATAAGAAGAATAACATTGGGATGGAGCGCATTTGGCAAGCACTCGCAGATTATGACTAGCAGCGTACCGGTTTCGCTCAAGAGGAAAGTTTACAACAGTTGCATCGTACCTGTACTCACCTATGGGGCTGGAACATGCAGGCTAACCAAGAGAGTTCTACTTAAGTTGAGGACACTTCAGAGGGCTATGGAGCGAAATATGGTAGGGAGAACATTAAGAGATAGGAAGCGTACATAGTGGGTCAGAGAAATAACTCAAGTTACTGATATTTTAGTGGAAATCAAGAAGAAGAAATGGGCATGGGCAGGACATGTATTGCGAAGAGAGGGTAACCGATGGCCGCTTAGTGTAACAAACTGGATTCCAATGGAAGGAAAGCGTACCAGGGGGCGGCAGAAAGTTAGGTGGGCGGAGATCAAATATGCATATTTGCTCCTACTCGTATTCGCGAGACGTAGCTCTATCACATTAGTTGTCGCTCAAGATGAGCCGAAAGGTGTCTGCAATATTCCGATCACTTGCGTATTTTTCTGCAGTGTGCTAGGTTAATGTGACAGTCACCATTTGGTGTTTTGTGTAGATGTTTCCTCGTCACCTTTAAATTAATTTTTTTGTCGGTGGGACGGCATTCGCAATTCGACGACCAGCGAGCTCTTTTGTTGCAATAGCCGCCGCCGAGTTGTTCAGTTGTCTGAGGGGACAAGTCAGCCCAATATCGAGTTAATTTCAGTGCGACTACACCTGTCTTCTGTTTTGGCTGCCTAAGAAACTATTTATGAATTTTTCTGTCTGTTTATTAAAGTGAACGAGGCAACTGACACGATAGAGCGTAATTAATTACTAAGGAAGCTAACGCAAATATGTTTGAGAAGACGCTTTTATAAGTTTTGTCATATCTTTCTGGGCGATGAAAGCGCGCTCAACTAGAGCATGGGTAATGAGAACTTCTGTTAATTAAGGTCAATGCACCCTACGGAAGCATACAAGCACCACTGTTTTTCAATATATATTCGCCCATTTCGAATATGGGCAGCTACAGCTAAACGTTCTCCGCACTGATAAAGCTCCAACTTCGCTTAAAATACATAAACATTGAAAATGAGGACAAAGCTTCAGAGGGGTAATGTCAGTCACTATTCTAGTTTCGTAACTGTTTATTTTTTCATAAACCGCCATAACATTACACAAATATGCTTAAAAATCCTAGTAGGACGCTTTCATATATAAGAACACAGTTCTGTGTCTCTGTTTCTGCCAAAATGAATTGCGAACCATTGTATTTTGAGCCACTGGTTAATTATGTAGCAATCTAGCATAATCATGTTACGCACCTTTTTCCAAACTTTCTGGCTTTCGCGGTCTTGATGTGTAGCCTGCAAGACACACGTTCAGAAAAAAGTTAGAATAACAATAGATAAAGCTTTAGCGTAATACATATATACGTTTGATAAACAATTATAGGGGACATGTCGCCATATTAAACAGTTGCGAAAATTGCAGCACCCGCATTGGGGGAATGCCTAAGCATTTTTGCGGAAGAAAAGGCTCCCGGCAAACTATGACGTAACACCCTATGGAGCTTGGGTACCACGTGACTCCCTTTGGACGTCGAGTTTATATCATTGGCCATTGAATGTCTAATTAGCTAATTAGGTTTGAATTAATAGGTGATTGCACCTCATGTACCAAATGTTTCCCAAGCGATATTTTTTCATCCTCTATCTAGCGCAATCTTTCATTGTCTTATAACTTGTTTCATTCGAACGTAATACCACGGATTCACTTCTGCTCATACGATGTTGAAAACAGTGCCCTTTAATGCTTACACTTAAAAGGGATTTACCCCGTAGTAGAATTTTAAAAGCATAATCTATGCAACCAAAACTTGAATGAACCGAGATATAGGAACAATAATGAATACTAGGAACACTTCAGGTTATCAGTTATTCAAGTTATTATTACTTAGATGATTTTAAGGTATTAGTAAAATGTTACAGCTGCCGTACGATAAACTGAAAATTACAAAAAAAAACATGGAGTGATTATAAACTCTGGGCAGAATCCAATACTGATTAAGCTCAAGGCACTTTAATTAGATTTCTTTAAAATCTAGGGTCTAAAATTTCCACCTAAATTGGGGCTTGTATGGGAGTACTGTTCTACTTGGTCTTCTTATATGAGAGCTTCAATTTACTTTTTTTTAACGATCATAAATTTCATATATTTTGTTTATGTGTGGGTTGGGGAGGGGGGGGGGGGTTCTTCTTTTCATTTAAGTTGTGTGAATTTCATTAATGTATATTGCTTTATATCATACTCAAAGACGCCGCACCTGGTACATGGTTAAGAAACAAGCCCCGCATGTTTAGATAGACAGGTATATAATTGTAGGAATTGAACGACGGCGAAACACGGAAACGGGCACAGATAACAAAGGGACACCACATGCGCATGTGGTGTCCCTTTACGGTTACCATTCTAAGCACGGTTACCATTCTAAATAATAAGCAGCGGGGTAGGCCGCAGTTGTGCGCGCAGTTAATATTTCAATCATGTGACAACACGGCTAGCGAGGTTTCTACCAGTATCGAGTCTTATAAAGTCCCTAGGACCATGCAGTCTCCTGAATCCATTAGGTTGCAAATAAAATGCATTTGCGGCCGAAAAAGGGGTAACATAGATATACTGAGACTGTAATCTGAGATTACTCAGTCCTTGGAACTAGAATTGCGCATCCACCTTGCAACAGATAAAAAAATGCCTTCCGATTATTATTTAAAAGAACAACTGTCTTAACCTATATTAATGTGTACAGTGAAGTTATTTTTTTGTTATTTGTGAGACATTACGATTATCGCTAAGTTATCCGATTTTACGGTTTTTTGCACAGTTAACAAAAAGAATGAGAACATGTACCTAAGAGTTCTCGTACCACATAAGTAAATACTATCTGTCACATGATGTTTGAGGAGCCAAACAAATGCTCTTCCGCATTACATGTTCAGTAATAACGCTAGGAGAAATTGATGACCATAAACCTGCTTCCACGGAAATACATTATATTAGGATAACTTCTTGTTGCTAGCTTACTCGTCAATTCGCATTTACAGCTTCAGCACCAAAAGACTTCTGCGTTCCGTTTATAAGGTATAAAATCCAGCATTATAGCAACTGAGACGGAAACGAGAAATATGGTTCAACTTTTGCATGCCGCAGGTTTGCGAACTGCGCAATTGAACTGTATTATTTCTAGACATGCGGTTACGGTCAAGAGAACATGCCACAGGCAAAGCGAAGTATTTTGTATACTCCTGTGATCCGTTGACCATAACGGCTGTATTTGTATCTATTTGTGATAATGGCGATGCCCAAGGAAACATTTTGTCATGTGAAGGTGCTCTATAAAACCTTGATTTCGATTTATATCTGGTCGTGATAGCTCTTCCAAATTTCACAAAGCATGTACTTATTGCACGCCTGTTTTCTTCAAAGGTGACTTCGCGGCGCTCAATATAGACTTACAGGAGTTCGCAATCTGAAGAGGCAGGACGACAGCAATACATATAGTTGCCCAGGTTTCGAAAATCATCATGACTTCCAATCGTTCTGCGTTAAACGGTTTAGTAACTACTTTGTGGTGACAGCGTTGACATGTAACTTTAGACGGCTGTTCGTGTAATGAAAATATGCCACGTAGCCCTCCTAAGTGTTATTCAGATATACTTCATGAACAAATAAACCTATGGCTTTGTTTATGTAGGGTTTATAATACCAAACGGCCTGGTCTTCTGCAGCACTTGGAATAAAATAGTTCTCTCGAAAGATATCGTGAGAGAGAAAAATTAGCGTTTCTTCGGGAAATAAATGTAGCTTCGTAGGGGCAATTACTCGCACTTACGCTACAGATTTTCTTTTGTTTTTTGAAAACGTGCCGAGTCACAAAGCATAAGTCATTTCTGGCTTTAGAAAGACTGACAATAAAGTGATCTTTAAAATATAGTGTCGGAAATGTTTTACTTATTTAATTTGTCTCTCAAAAACTGTGTAGTGAAACAGATGTACAAGGTGAAGGGCACAAAACGCTATTCCGTTCTGATGTGCTCGAAAGTTATAGTTCGAGATTGAGCGGAAGACTCAATAAGAACATAAGCGTGCACTAAAATCCCCGGCCCGAAGAGGCGCCAAAAGAAAAAATCACTTCAAAAGAATGCGCCTGCTCGAGTTAATAGAACTTAGTTTTTTTTTGTTTTGTGGTAGTCTGTGTCCTGTGATGGTAATACAAAATAAAAACGAGAATCGTTTTTCCGCTGTGAAGAGGATCAATTGCGCCATCACTACACCACACTGATGATTTTTTGCTTTGCTCATGGGATTACGTTATTAATAAAAAGTGATCGCCCAGTGAAGACCAGACAAAAGGTTCGAGAAACGAATTTCTATTAAGTCAGAGTAGCGCGTAGAAAGAAATATACATTCCGGCAGCTTGTTAGGAAGCAGATGTGCTCCTCAGGGCTAGAACAAACAAATCGTTGCAGTTCCCTCTGGATGTATATGCCAAGCTGACGACGAATGTGCGTGCTTTATGTCTAAGAAGTGCAGCAAACTCGAAGAATACAGCGCAGTAGCATGCTGCTGTGACTGCTCTAGAAAATATATTCACTAGAGTCTCACAAGTACCGATCACTTTGTGTGCGGCCGGCTGTAGGAGAACAAATTTTGAATTTCATTCGTGCTGCTGCAGATTTTTAAACACGGACAAGTCTATGGAATTATTAATATGAATGTTAAGAAGGAAATACGATCCCTCAAGAAAGATACAGTTTATGCGATCAGGCTTAAACTGAGATTCTACACGCTATTGCATATTTGCTCAAGTTTTAAAGTTATAAATACTGCAGGATTCACTCTAACGTCTTTAATCTTTCCAGGTACGATGCTTTCAAGGAACACAGACGTGACTTGCCTGTTGAGCAGGTTCAGATTGTCTGTTGGCGTCTGTGGCACAAACCATGTAATGTCATCTAGTCACTGAACGCACTTATGTAGTGACTCTAATATAAGCGGCTATGAGCATAAAAACAATCTGCGATCCAGCTGACAGCAATAAAAATACTTTCCCGAGCGCGAAGTGCAGCCTGGCTAAAGGCATTCTGAAATACGTACATTTTGCGACCCGCTCGACAGAAACGAGCAAAAAAAATTACTTTTTACAGAAGTTAAAAACTCAAGAAATGTTTACTCAGCCGGACACAAACAGTGGATTATCAGTAAGGAACCTGTTACGTTTGCAACAATGACGTGCACTAAGCAGTAGTGGCTTTTTATAGAAGGCAAGCAGATGTATCAGAGTAGTTGAAAAGTTGAGTCGGAGGTCAGTTAGTTACACATAACGTTACGAAAATATGCATTTCGTCTCTATCCTTTTTCGCTTGCAGACAATGACTTCGAAGTGCGCTCCGCGTTTATACATGTAAGGATTCATTTGTGAGGAAGGTTACGCTACTATGGATCATGAATCGAGCCGTTTGACACAGCAAGAATGCCTCTGGGAATACATTCGCGGCTGGGTGGCTGCGTGTTGATGATCGGACATAGACGCTCACAACACAATTATGTCTAGGGTAGGGCAGTTCAGTAATGGTTTGTTGTAGCATCAGGAAACTTAAAAATGGTGTATAGATGTAGGTGTGCAAGTTGAAACTCGAAGGACTGAAGCAGTTAATTTGCTCAACTTATCCTTGTGCTGAAAAGAGAGTCAGGCCGGTTGGTTCATACTGAGCCAAATGATTGAGTGTGGTTAATAATAAGACGGAAGAAAAAGAAGAATTGATGTCTTTCCTCCCTTCCTATCTGCTAGAGTTAGAGATGGGTCGCTCCAGAGCGAGCCGGATCTTAGAAGCCGCTCCTTTCAAAGAGCTGGTGAGCCATTTGGCTCCACAAAGCCGGAGCCGGATCCGCCGGAGCCGTAAGATCAGGAGCGGTTGGAGCCGTCGGATCTTTTGGAGAGCTGGTTGCTGGTTCTCTCGTTCAGTGAACCGTTCCGTTACATGCGGGTGCAACTTCGCGCCATCTATCAGCGATGCGAGAAAATAACCTCCTGCCCTTTCTCGCAATATTCGCAATAATGTCCTCGCCCTCGGCTGTCTTTTGAGCGGAGTGCGCCGTTCTTTTGGAGAGCGAGTGAGGTGGATCTTTTGTTTTTGTTATATGGATGGAGATCTGCTAGATGGCTGGAATGGCTGTTGTTTTGAAACGCCGGTTCTCGTTCGATGAGCCTTGTCTGTCGGAGCCGGGTGAAGTTTTTCAAAACGCAAAGCGAAAAAGCAACTATACCTCCCTACCTTGTCAGTGTCACAACCAACCCATTGCCTTCGGATCTTCCCGCGGGTAACTCGGGTGCACTTTCCTTTTTTTTTTTGTTTTGCAGTTTTGTGGTTTCATTTCATGCCGACGTGTGGGGACCGGTACTTGTACTCGTCCGCTGTATAAAGTGGTCCGCGGCAATCCCTTTGTCTCAGTATGCATAATATAGTGTGCCACCCGATGCCACTGAAAGGAGGAGTTTAAAGAAGCCTTATAATTGGCACAGAATTTCGCAGTTCGTTGCCTTGCTGCTCGTCGAGCGATGACTCACGACACTAATTGGTCGTACATTTTTCGCTGGTGCAACGACACCATTTGAAGACGAAGCCATGCTCCGCAGAAGAGAAAAGCAGAGCGAAGTGGTCCAAATGTTCTGCGTTTTTTCGTAGCACCTTCCTCAGTCGTCTGAAGAGGCAGAGATCGCAACTGCAATCACAACCGCAGGCAGATACTGATGCTAAATGCCACCGCTTGCTGTATCACGTGACGGCCAGAATTGGTTTTACTTTTTTATTTTATTATATACATATATCCGGCCCCTCCTGAGCGACAAACTCACCTCTCCAGATGTAAGTGAGCCAGTGTGCCATTCAAGTGAGCCGGCTGACTTTAGTGAGTGGAGCCACTCCGATCCGCTTACTAAAGTGAGCCGTCTTGCCCATTTCTAGCTAGTGTTTTTGAGTCGTTTGAGGATTGTCTTTCTGCGACCTTTGCAAGTGATTATGAGGTCGCGAAGTTGAATACTGGCGGCTGTCTTTAACCTTGCTGCTCTATCATTTACTTTCCCTTTTACAGATGAGACACCAAGCCAATTCATACAAATTTGTGATTCCTAGCTGGTGGTGGTAATACTATGCAGTTATAGCACGTCGCCTTCTTTCACATAAAAAACAATATGAAGGTGATTTTGATTGCCAGTTCACTGTCATCTACATGGCAGGCAACACATCAACGTTGTGCACACAGCCTCGGTATCTATGGCATGCCTGTCACTTTCAGAAACAATAAAATCTTTGAAAAAAAAAAGCAAATGATGCCATTAGATTTCACTTTCAACACTGCTTCATAGTAACCTTGATATGTCCAGAAGTTGTTGCTCAGCGTGATTGTGAAATAAAAATTTGTACCTTATGAAAGGAAACAAGCAGTTTTCTACTAATGTTGAAAATATACTGTATGTAAATCAAAATTGTGAAATAGAAGAATGTGTACCATTCGCATATCATTATAAAGTAAACATTAGTTGAAAGCTCCAACTTTAAACTTTCATATTAGAAGAACCTATACAGCCCTCAATCATGCAAGCATTAACCCGTTGCCTTACATTCTCGATAATTCCGACATTTTCTTGTACGGCTACCACAGTTTTTTGAACAGGGTTTTATAGGCTTTTACATTATTTTGACAGTTCGTAGTGTTCACTTTGTAAAGCGACTCCAACAATATTTTATTCATGTATTTTCCACACAGACAGCTGTGTGTGATCATGCTGCCTCGGCACTGCATTTACTTTCTTCGCCCACTGGTATATTTCGCTTGTATGCGCAGACATACACTAGCTGCTTACCAGTAGCTTTTTGCCTGGTGTCAAAACCTGCAGTATGTATCTGAATGGTAAAGTAATACTTTATGTTCTCATTATTTTTTATGTGCTGGTCGAGTGTGAGATTACTTTGTGATAGGCATTCTAACAGATCGCACATGTGCGTTTTATCTTGTATGCTTAGCTTAAATTGACGAGTCCACTGGGAAATGACCCAGATACGGCATCTTCCTTTCACATGAGAGAAAACCAAAAGGAAAACCGAAACTAGCGGAATGAAAAAGCGGTGTCCATGCGTTATCACAGTTGCTCTCAATGGGAAGAATGAGTTACCTCCTAATTTTCTTTATATGGCTGTACGCTGGCACCTGGCTTTCAGTTGACACATGGAGAAGATGTCATCAGTGTGACAAGCGCAAATGTTTCTAACCTATGCTTAGTTTATCGCCATATATTTGCGTACATTTGCCAGCTTTCCACAAGTATGTGCCATAGCACAGACCGCAAGTGCCTGAATAGGTTTCTAGCTCCTTTTTTTGCCATGTATAGCTGCCGCACGCTCGGGCAGACTGACGCATTTTATTCCGTGCTCGACCTCGACTCAACAAAAATAGCGCACAGGCTGAAGCGAATCATTCCAACGATACCGAATAATGCCAACAACGTACTCGGACGAAGTATGTATGAGAGCACGCGAAAGTTTCATAATACTCCTCCATAATATCCTGTGCATAGGTGTGCTGAAACGTCAGTTATTGTTTCATCCTGCGGGCAGGCTGCTTAATGCGCCTAAAAGTGCTAGCGCTGACGTTACAGGCTGGTGCTCCTAGTTAAACAAGAAACATGTAAACGTCAATAGAGCATAAAGAAATGCTTCTGCCAGCCGACAGATGTACGCTTTGCCTCATGACCTTTTGCAGGACAGAAATATTCGTGCGCAGTTTGTGTCGCGATTTGTAGTCTTTCGCCACTTAGTAGCAGATACACGATTTGACATCTTACATGCTTCTGTGATAGCAGAGTAAGGGTAAATGCTTGGAAATTGATTGATTAGGGAATGGGCGCATTTAAGCGTGGAAAACTTGTATACTCCTAGGTTGCTGCAGTAGCCAGGAAGCTATAAACAGATTGGAGATATGGCTCTCTGGAACACCCGCAAGCAAACTGTGCGTATGAGGTTGTCATCGTGCGAGAAAATGGGAAACAATTCCTAGAATTGGATGTCGTAAGGTATGTGTCTTTTCGAATGCAACTGCATTCTCTGAAACGAGAATACATGCGCGTTTATTGTTGAGATGGTGGCAGACGTGAGTTTACTGGGCGGAATGCCGTCACTAGAAACAGAAGTAAAAACATGTTTTGAAGCTTCAATCTTATCACAGAGGGCTGCTTTGGCAGAGGGTCTTTGTATCATCTTATCAGTAAGGCTTTTTTTTTTCGAACGACTAGGAACAAATGCATAATGACTTTTCAAAGGCGTTGAACATCTGGCTCGGTTTGTGGAGTTTAACGTCCCAAAGCGACTCAGGCTATGAGAGACGCCGTAGTGGACGACTCCGGAAATTTCAACCACCTGGGGTTCTTTACCGTGCACTGACATCGCACAGCACACGGGCGCCTTGCTTTTCGCCTCCAGCGAAAAGCGGCCGCCGAGGCCGGGATTCGATCCCGCGTCTTTGGGAACAGTAGTCGAGCGCCGTAACCCCTGCGCCACCCTGGCGGGGTAACGCGTTGAACATCTAGTCAAGCCTAAATACTTCTCCAAACTAGACATCCGGTCCGCCGTGGTGGTGCAGTTGATATATGGCGCATGACAGCTGCTCCCAAAGACTCATATCAAATCTCAGGCGGGGCAGTCGTTTGTCCTTGCCTCCTTGAAACCAAATTAATTATATCAGGAGCTAAACTGAAACTTGCAACATCATTCATGACGGAGCCAAAAGACCATATATCAGGGGAAAGCAGGGCTGATACTCCCAGTTTATTTTAGAGGATAGATGCCTGCTCAATATGTGTGTAAACATGGTATTGTGTCATGCCGTTTTTTTAAAGATAATGCCGACATCACTTTTTAACATCAGCATAAATTAGTCAACTTTTCTTTACCTGCCGTGTATGTTTTATCGTTCACTGGGGACAAAAAACGATACGATTTTATTTTCAAAATTTTTAGTGCCTAATTTCTGGTTTCACTCGGAGGACAGCCTTGTTCGTTCCCATAACAGGTCTCAGTATGAATGCGTCTGCACAAGCTCAACTGTTTCACAAGCCTCCAGACTCTACGTACGTCAGGCACAGGCTTGAAATAGCACAGGCTTTTCAAATAGCGTGCTTTCCTCTTGGCAAGCGACGTTGCTGCCTCCTGGAACCGAAAAGGGCGCGCGTCGTTCAGACACAATTGCTTTCAAACAGTTTCGGAACGGAAGCTGCACTTGTCGCATGCAAATCTCAAGTTCACGTAGTTACACCCCAGTGACCTTGAAAACATGCTCGCAATAGCTTGATTCGCGCGCTCGGCAGGTGCACCAAACCGCATCACTCGCCGCTGGCTGGCTGTGCGGAGTGGCTCGCTTCCCATCGTGGTTGCACATAACCACGTAAATGGCCGTTTAGCACGACCGTTGCTTGGTGCTTCGCAGAGATATGAAAGGGCCGGTTGCAGGTACCAGTCGCTGGGCTTTCAATCTAAAACGCCCAGCAGTATATGACCACCCAATAGATGTTTTGTGGTGTGAATTATTTGGACATATTAAAAAGTAACTGACTAAAAATATGCTGTGACCTTCACCTAATTAAGATTAGGAGTCCACCCAAAAGTTAAGTAAGCACTGCGTCTTCTTTTCCTCAAAAACGAAATAAAATAAGAAATATGAAAATCATTTCGCGTAATAAAAAGGTGATGTTCGGGGGGCTATAGCTTTAACTTCAATGCGAAGCTTGAGTGTACACTAATAGAAATGTCAAGTCATGTATAGAAGAGCTAAATCATACATAACTATGCTTAATACACCTTTCGCTCGAAACACAAGGTTCAAGATTTCTGCGGTTTAACGTCCCAAAGCGACTCTGGCTATGAGAGAAAAGGTTTAAGCTGTGCTTAAACCTCACAATTGTTGTAGCGAAAGCTACACTAAGCTAGTCAGCGGCGAAATTCGAGTAAGCGTCGCTAGTCCCAACTGCTCATGCGCCGTAACCATGCAATTAGTTACTGCGAGCCAAAGAAGGAAAGAAAAGAAAAAGACAAAAATAATGAAGAGGGAGGGAAAGAAGAAGGCGCTGGTTAAATGGACCAACAGTCGGAAGACACTAAGAAGAAGAATACAGAAGAATGGAAGAAGACAGGAAGATAGAGAATAGGGAGAAGAAGAAGGAGTCGGTGAAATGAAGCAAGAAGAGCTTGGAAATCCTTCCTTGAAAGCACAAATCCTGAAGACCAAAATAAAGTCATCCGCCTGGCAGCTGAGGCCGCAAAAGATCAAAGTACTCGCACGCTCTTTCGGGTCTGCGTACCTGAGTAGGGAGCCTCCTGCATTGGTGGAAATAAAGTTTCCAATGAAACAAACAATCAATCAATCAATGAAGAAGTTTCGGAAGACGCCAAGCAGACGTGTCTAACAACCGATCACACCATACGCTTTGCAGCTAATGCATTGGCGACGATAACGTTCGAGTCGGACTTTGTGAACAATCCGTCTGGTAGATTTCGCTACGCATATTAAGGCTTAACATAGTTTATCAGCCATCAATATTTTACTACGTCCCTTGATAGCGCTATATCATAAAAAGATTGTTATGTATTTCTCCGGAGAAACCTTGATTATATATGTACGACAAAATGTATCTGTAATACTTTTTTCAATAATACGCAATACGTATAGCCTATTTCTTTCCCTTTCCTCCCCTCTTGCGTTGGTTACTGCAATGTAACAAATTATAACTACAGTGGACGAAACGTCTTCTCACCAGTGGAAGATTTCGTACCCCATAAATGATGGACCAGAGCTCTGATATACTGGCGCAACCCTTTAGCTGTATAATTGTGATAAAGGCTCTCGTTATCAGTGGTAAAAAATCTCCCATTAATTTCAATGTCTCTGTTGTCTCCTGAGGTACACAATTCTTATCATGGAACCGTGTGCCACCTTGCAATCTTTGTTTTTTAAACGTAGCAATGGTTATCAGAAAAATGCCTCAAAATGACTCACACAATGAGAGAAAGCTTCGCTGACGGCTCCACTTATTTTCATTTTCGACCCTCTCGGGTTCTTTGACGGGCACTGGCATCGCGAAGAAGACGTATTCTAAACTCTTCTAGGAGCGGCTAGAAGTGTATCCGATTTTGTTAATACAGAGTGATCCATTGCGGAGCGCCAATGTTCTACTGGGTGTGTTATTTCATAGTTAAATGTTGCTGCCAGAATTTATTTTTGCCAATTTTCTTGAAGGGAAAGGCTGAGACTGTTTCCTCCGGACGTAAACGCCTTTGCTTAGAAATATCCACTCTCGTGCAAATTGCAAAGTCCGCTAAAAATTGAAGACTCCGTTCTTTCTATTTTCTTCCACTCGATTGTTCAAGGTCGGGTCGAATTTCAGGCCGATGATTAGACAGCACAGAGAGAAGGACGATGCACTGCGATCAACGTGTAAACCCTGACTTTTGATTAAACAAAACAAAAGCTGGTACGCCATACAACACTCTGCGTCAGAGCTCTCTTAGCGCCACTTTTAAAGCCGGTGCCTCCGTGCTTCCTCTGTTCTTCTTTTATTAAAACCCAGAATAGCACCTCTTCGCCTTGTTGAATAATCAGGGTCGAAATATTCGGGAAAGGTATGCTGAGAAAGAACCCGACCCCTTACACGCGTGAGGCTACGCTCCTCTGCAAGCTCTGACAAAACGGTCTAGATGTTTTTAGAAACCATTCCACTGTATAGGGACGATATTGTTCTGCCGTACCACGTTTCCGCATTGACATTCGAGCATCACAGCTAAAATGAAATCTCTCGTAGGCACCTAATTGCTGCCGCAACGCTATCTGTACTGTTTGCTGATTTTGTCTTTGAGGGTCAAAAAGAACGTTACGTGACACGTTTCACTGTTCATGAGCTCACCTTATATCTTGAGCGCCACGATTTCCTGAACAATTAAAATGGCCGAAAATAGCTGCAGGAATCGACCACCAAAGATAAACATTTTTTCTTGCGCTTCATGTTTTTTCTTGCAGTTTTAATTGCTTGTTCTACTGAACGGCAGATCTTGGGTATGTGCACAAGGCCTGCTGCATTTCAGGATGTGGAAAAATGTCTTCGACAAGCGTCATTGAAGGGCATGTTTGGGAAACTAATGGTTAAAAGCGATTGGAATTGCAACTACTAGAAAAGAATGCCTGAGCCCAGATTGAAAGTTTTTAATATATGTGCACGATTCTCTCAAATATTAGCCGGCAACAATGACAACTCCCAAACGCCATATATCACGCCCAAAATGTCATCAATGCATTTAGGTAAATGCTCTTTCCAACCCTATTATTCAAAACTGCAAACTGATTTCAAAACGCAAAGAACATTATTCTCCTCTCCCCCTAATAAATAGAAGCTATACACGAAAAAGCCTAGATGTGTTCTTAAAAAGCTGCAGGAAAATTTGTGGCTTCTTTGCGCAGATAGAGACTTTACTGGCGAAGCCTAAACGTAAGTACACAAGAAAAATTCTTTGCACCAACCTTCGTAGTTATCAGTTTTGCAACTAACTCGAGGTGGGTGTTTTCTAAGAATTAAAAAGAAAACTATAGGAGACTTAGATTTGACTCAAAGGGCAGTCGCATATTGGCAAAAGAAGTGGGACATTTGGGGCTCAGGTACAGCAATAGGCGCTACTAAGTCGTTCACGTTGGGTACTTTTGCTATAGATTTCTTGCGGTGGCTATATGATGTGTCTATTCGCTTCCATTTTTTACAGATAGTACAAATGCACACTACATGTCGATATGACTTAATCGACGCCTCATTAACATAGAAGCCTAGACACGAAAATGTGCTTTTTTTGACGTGATATGATTTCGATCAAAGAGACCCGAAACGAACGGCTTGTCTCTCTTGATGAAACAGCTAACAGGCATGGAATGCAGTAGGCCGAAGTATTTATAATACCCGCTGCCTACACTTGTGAAACATTTCGACAACAAATCCGTTTTGCACATGTAGTTGGGATCGCCGAAGAAATATTTTCAATCTTATACTTTATATGAAGCAGCGCCATTTCATCGAAGTTGAATTGGAGAGCAGTTCGGAAGGCGGCGCCATTTTGGATCGACGTGCTCAGACTTATCACTAATAAAAGGATGACCACAGCATGACACCAGTGGCATAATTAGGTTTGTATATTGCGCGCACACCACACCACTGCTTCTTGATAATCCTCCTTCCTTACTGTCGCCGAAAGTTCAAATCCAGAGCCTTGACGAGAGCATTCTGCTGTGTTCGACATGCTCACTCATCCAAGCTCCTATACGTCCGCGGAATGAAAAAAAGTCTCAGTGGATGTTTTCCGTCTTTTATGCAGTGATGGATAGGTAAGCGAATAGATATAGTTTGGATATATGACATTTCGACGTGAGAAAATGTCGTTGTCCATTTCAACCGCTCTTCTCTACAGACAAAGCACACTGTTCGTAGCCTAATCTTGGCATGTATGGCGAAACGAGTTACACGAGATTTCCTGAGCATCACCTGTAATTATTTAGATGCCAACCATTTTCAAATCAGTGAAAGGTCAAACTGTTTAGTTAGACTCAGCAATCTCACGGCGCAAGTGCTGGAAGCGATGGCCACAACTATCACGTCCTGCTAACATTGCAATGAACTACAGCTATTTTGAGAGTCTCTCATAGCAGTCAAAAATGTCGTTGCACTTGATGTGACAAAGCTAATGAAAAGTCTCGTTCACTGACTCGCCATCGTAAAGAACATGTCTGCGTCCTCAAGCTAAAGGTGTATGAACAGTTGTTGTTGTTGATGTGGCTGTAGGAAGAAGGAAAAGAAAATGTATGGGCCTGCTACTGGCTCTGTAACTGAGCCACCTCCGCTGCCTCGTGCGGACAGAACAGAAAATAGAGATGAAAGAAAAAGAAGAAGGAGAAAAATACGCGCACAGAACCAGCATATTATATAATATTATACACAAAAATACCGCTTGCCGACGACAAGGTTACTTCTTCTTCCTACATTTGTGCGCAGCTCATTACCTGTTTCAGCATTCCGATATATTGATCCAAAGAATTCTAACAAGACATGTATGTATAATTACACACAACTGTTTATGTTTCACACATATTTCATACCAACTAGTTCCTCTTCCGCGAGTGACATCTACAATGCCTTTCCTTTCCTGTGAACAACTTAATTGCTTTAGCTTTGATGGAGGAGAAACGAAGAGGCGTCCGTGTGATGTGCGATGTTAGTAGACATTGGAGATCCCAAGGTGGTCGAAATTACTACAGAACCCTCCACTACGGCATCCTTTCACTCTCCGTTATTACTCCAATCTTCTTCAATATATTTACGCGCGGTTAACGTGTCCACCGAGCAGATGTGCCGGAAAATACGCCTTTCCTCTTCTGAGAACAAATTATTATTTTTATTGGTTTCTATTAGCTAATTCAACCACATAAACCATTGTGTCACTTGCACATCTTTATCTCCACGCTAATCCTATGGTACCATCCTTTTAGGCTGCGGTGCTGGTTACGATGGACAACAACAGCGATGCCGACGGCGATGCCATGGAAAGCAGGAATAGGCGACAGAGCTGCGCTCTAAAATTCTATGTGCACTGTGGAATCTACACTGCAGAATTGTAAAAGCCTAAGCGCTGTTGATGCACACGGCGCACCACGTCGCTCTCAATATTATTATCAACTAAATGTGCTCTCATTATCATTGCTAACGTCATCATTGTCATTGTCACTAATTGCAGCATCATCGTTATCGCTGCTAATATCCTCACGGTAATTAAGAACTATGGTGTGCGTTTCACAATCCTGAACGTGGAGTAAACTCTTCCCGTTACCATCATCATCATCGTCATCGTCATCATCATCATCCATGATCCAGAACTTTGTGATCCCCCGATACAAAGGGGAATGGCCGCATCAGCATCAGCATCAGCATCATCAGCAACCTGACTATACCCACTGCAGGGCGAAGGCCTCTCCCATATTTCTCCACTTAACCCGGTTCTGTGCTAGCTGCATCCACTTGACCCCTGCGAACGTCTTGACCTCATCCGCCCACCAAACTTTCTGCCGCCCCCTGCTACGCTTTCCTTCCCTTGGAATCCAGTTTGCTACCCTAAGCGACCATCGGTTATCCTCTCTTCGCACAACATGTCCTGCCCATGCCCATTTCTTCTTCTTAATTTCCACTAGAATGTCGGTAACCTGAGTTATTTCTCTGACCCACTCTGCACGCTTCCTATCTCTTAATGTTACCCCTACCATTTTTCGTTCCATAGCCCTCTGAGTTGTCCTCAACTTAAGTAGAACTATCTTGGTTAGCCTCCACGTTTCAGCCCCATGGTGAGTACAGGTAAGATGCGACTGTTATATACTTTCCTCTTTAGCGATACCGGTACGCTGCTAGTCATAATTTTCCCGTTACCAGGCCTACTCAAATAAATCACCGGTGACTGATGCTTTAAATCGGGGATTTTGACGCGTTGGATTTATTTTCATGTGCACCTAGTCCACTCAATGTTTTTTTTTTTTTCTTTTGCGAAGTTTATTGCCTCAGGGCATAAAAGGAATGTTATGATGGATGAAGGGTGTGGTCAAATAAATGAAAAAAACGTTGGCTGATGTAATGAAATCAAGGAGTGAACGATGATGCGGTCCCAGTGTCCAAACAGCATATGACAGCGGATTATGGGGGGAGAGGCCAGCTGCCACCAGGTGCCGGATCGGCGTTGGCTTCAGCGCTGGACAATCCCACAGTAGGTGATGGATGTCAGCTTCTATATTTCTAGACTTGCAGATGGGGCACCCAGGGTGTGGATATAAATACCGAAATTGTGGCCACTTTTGGATCACTGCTGGTGTTAGGGCCACCCCAACTCTAATACTCCGAAGCGCCACCTCCTTTGCACGGGTTAGACCGCGGGGGAGGCTTACCGTACACGGAGGTATAAGAGCACGTGTACAGCGCCGGAGGTGCTCCTTTCTTGTTAAAAGCAGGGTAGCATTGTCCAATTTTATGAGGTTTGGCGATGTCGAGGTTGAGTTTGAAAGGCGGTTCGCAGTATCCACTTGGCTTTGAGCACATAAAAGGCCACGCGGGGTCCATTCAATACGAATTGGATTTGGTATGTGAGCTGCTAGACTGTGTATGTTCTGGCAGATTTCCGGGCTACTACTAACGCGTCTAAGTAGCTTTGTCACCTGGAGGGCATTTGTACGTATGATAATACGGGCCGTGGGAAGCATCGGAATGGCGGTCACAGAGCGAAGCGCCTCTTGCACTGCAAGCAGTTCAGCACAAAAAGAAGATGGAGGTTCCGGTAATTGAAATGTTGACGTCTTGTTCAATGAAGATTTGCTAGGACAGTAGACTGCTGTTATGACTTCACAGGCTTTGATGCTTGCGTCGACGTAAATTATAATGGAACCATGTGGCAAGCGGGCGTCTTGTTCCATAATTCGGTCGCGAAGTGACGACGCCGTTTTCTGTGTTCTTGGTCGGCGTAAATCAGTTGGCTTGTTATCGCTCAGCCGTACGAAACGCCAAGGAGGAAGAACTGGCAGTGGCGGTGGTAGTAGTGAATGTGTCGAAGCGTAAGTCTTCAGAGCGCACGTTGCGTGAGAGAGTGTGGCCTTAAGCTTGCGTGCATCACGTCGTTGCTGCACCAGTTCATCTATTGTGTTTAGTTGTGCGTTTTCTTGGAGCGCCACCATTAGTGTAATGCGAGGGAGGCAGGTGATGACCCTCATTGCCTCTCGATTTATAGCCTCAAGTCGATCCCATTGTGCCCTTGTCAAATGCTGAAAATGGGCTTGATAAACAAGGCGCTGTTGCACAACTGCCCGCACCAACTGTCTCGCAACATCTGAGCGAGCGCCGCCCATTTTTGGAGCAATGCGTCTAATCAGACGAAGTGTCTGTAACGCCTGTTTTTTATCGCCAGACAGCCATGTAGTTCCAGTTCCTGACTCATGAATTGTTAAGCCCAATATTTTTACTGTTGAACTTTCCTGAAGTGGGGTTCCGGATAGATGTAGACGAATAGGTGTTGCCGATAGTTTCCGGCGGCCCCAGCGGTTGGCGACTGATATGAACGTAGTTTTACTGGCGGAAATTTCAAGGCCAATGGAAGGTGCATATATGCACGTAATATCTAAAGCTGATTGCAGGGCCGATGATTGAGTCAGTAGGTCGTTGTGTGTGCTCCACACCGTGATGTCATCAGAGTATATTAAGAATTTAACATCACAAATTTCATGTAACCGCCATGCAAGTGAGATAAACACAATATTAAATAATGTTGCTGACAACACAGATCCCTGGGGTACGCCGCGAAGAGGGACAAACGATCCTATGGCCTCGCTACTGAGGCGTATTGCAAATTGTCTACTTTGAAGGAAAGATTTTACAAAATTGCGTACTCTAAGTAGTAAATGTAGCATGTCAATTGAATCCAAAATGGCAGCATGACTGATATTATCGTAAGCCTTTTCTACATCCATGGCGAGGACGGTGCGTACATTGTGGCTGCGTGTTGATGATAATACTGAGGACGTCAAGACAGCCATTCCGTCTTCTGTGCCTATAGATGTTCGAAACCCAATCTGGGCCGGGTGGTAGAAACTGTGATGTTCAAGCCACCACGAGGTTCGTGTGGCGAGAATTTTCTCGACAAGCTTGCAAATTGTTGCCGTTATGGAAATAGGTCGAAAGTTGCTTAGGTCTGTTGGTGCTTTCCCCGGCTTTTGAATAGAGATCACAATAGCCGATTTCCAGCTGTCTGGTACATCGCCGTCTAGCCATACCTTGTTAATGGCGTCAAGGAGTTGAAGTGCATCACCACTGAGGATCTTGTAAACCTCGTGCGTAATGGAGTCCGGACCGGGCGCTGTCTTTCGGTTCGCTTCATCTATAGCTGCAAGCAATTCGGGCATGGAGATTTGGCTCGCGATTCCCTCGGTGTCGGCAGCAGATAGCAGCTTATCGACATGGGCTGGCATGCCCCACCAGTAAGTTCTTGTAACTGGTGCAGGCAACACGTCGTACTTGGGGAAAAACTTGCGCGCTGCTTGTCTTGCGAAATCATTCGGAGACAAGTTTGCTGCAAAGCATGCTGTGGCCACTGAATCAAGTCGACGACAACCGTGCTCCATGGCATGGAAAGTTCGCCAAAGATGAGCATTCGATGACTGTGTGGAGAACTGAGTTGCCATTGTCGCCGTGAGAGATCACGCTCATACCTTCGAGCCTTAGCAGTAATTTAATTTAGTCTTGTACGTGCATGCGCAGAAGTTGGGTCTCTGGTTGCAGTCAATTCCGCTTGCCGACGAGCAGCCCACAAGTTGAGCAGAGGCACATCCGGTGTTGGTCGACCAACCTCCACCCAGGTAATGGTTGTAGCCTCATTTAGTGCGCTTTTTATGTGGTCTAGAAGCGATGGTGCCGACTCCACAGAGTGATTTTGAAGAATGGCGCGGAAATTGTCCCAATGGACAACTGTACACTTGCGGAGTAATCGTCGGGCCTGTGATGGATAGAAACCGATGACAATAGGATCATGGTCACTGCCCCAGGAGTCCGGCTCTAAGTGCCACGAGGGGGCGCCGGTTCCTGACCACCACGTAAGATCTGGAGTGTATGTTCCACTCCTAGTATGAAGCACAGTCCTTGTTGGTGTATCTGGATGGTTCAGGAGAATACACAGCGCATCCGTAAAGGCGTCTCGCACTCGCCTGCCGCTAGGACTTAAGGTGGGGTATCCCCAGTCCGGGTGAGGCGCATTGAAGTCACCACCAACTAAAACTGGACATCCCGGGTATTGTTGCCTAACATTCAGTAACCATCCCAGGTTTATGCGGTTAGTCAATGGTTAGTCTAGGCATTGAACATGCGGAACCAGTATAAAATGGCCGCTCTGGGACGTTCTGACTTTTGATGCACCTTTTTTGAGAACTAATGGGACATGCCTTCGCCCTGCAGTGGAGCTCCGCTGAAAATGTTGATGGCTGCTTGGCAAAATGCCTAATGAAACAGCTATATTGCCGGCCTGCCATTTTAGTCCCATTGCAGTAATAGATAGAATGATAATAGCTTAAATCGGGCTCAGTCCAAGCTACACAGACGGCTTGCTGCTTGCTCAGCGAAGCATAACGCTTTTTCTATACACTAAATAATTATAGAACTAGCTTAAGTACCGCACACCCAATGTAAGACACGTTGTACTCACCACTTTATAACTAGACTTGCCCTTGATGGGTCATGCTCGCGTCCTTTTGCTGGAGATGAGTTCGCAAGTTTTAGAAAAGTGTATAGTGAGCTGCTAGCTGCTCATACCAGTAAAACTTATGCCTATCTCAAATTACTGCAATTAAAGCAATGCACTTGAGGTCTTCTATGGAAGACACTGTACTGTTTGTACAACATTGTGAGTATTGAAAATCGTCCTATTGTTTTTCTATCGAAGACCTTAATGCTCAGGATAACCGCGGAGATGCAAATACTTATATAAGGTATAGTATCATTACTTCATTCATTTGTTTATTATCTCCATAAGAACATAAGGAAATAATCCGTTTGTTCCACACTTATAGTTAACGTTCGGAGCAGCTGGATTGCACAAAAGTTACGGCTGCGGAGATGAAATGCGCCTTTAAAGAAAGAGACATCTGTATATGTAAATAAATAAAAAATAGATACAAAGAGAGAAGATGTGCACCGAAAACTATTTTCGAAATTGCTCAGCCGAGAGTCAGCTTTCTACCGCAGAAAATAAAACCTCAGCTATGGGTCCAAACGTGCTTCTTAATATTTCGCTTCAATGATCAAATAAATAAAATTTGGCTAAGAAAATAGATGAAATACAGGCAGTCGTTGTGCTGTAGATGGCATCCAAAAAATTCAATTTCTTATTGACGCTTGTTCTATATAGTACATTTAGTTTTGAAGGAAACAATTTAAGTAATCTCGACCAGCACTTTTGGCACGCGGAAAGTGTTGTAGAAGTCAATCGCAGTTAAACCCCGGTTAAACCAATTATGAGGTGTGAAGACACCGTTTTTCGCAATCTCACATAATTTTGCTTGGCAGTTTAGCACTCAGAATTTCATGCATAGTTTCGCAAAGTTAACGTCCTTACTGCGCTGCATATCATTGGAGATGTGGAGATTCTCGTTTCATCGTTTTGAATTTCCACCACAATCTAATGTAAAACTTGAACACCCGAAGGATACTAAATTGGAATCAAAAAGTTGAGACGTCATCTTGAATGCTGTGCGAAAGCGGTTGCGTTAATATTTTGATACAAATGATGAGGAATCTGCTGACGCTTGGAAATCTCTGCCAGACCGCAAAAAAGGCGCGCAAGATGAGAAAAAGGAGACGAGCCTTATTCTTGCCGTTGTCCCACTGACAATTCGGTGACGTCACATTAGTACGGCTACGGATGATATAGGCTGGCACCAGATTAGCTGTGAGAACGATTGACGCATAAGCAAGATTTAGGGCGAAAG
Source organism: Amblyomma maculatum (assembly GCA_023969395.1). Lineage (NCBI taxonomy): Eukaryota > Metazoa > Arthropoda > Arachnida > Ixodida > Ixodidae > Amblyomma > Amblyomma maculatum. The sequence goes on from JAJIZL010021435.1 coordinate 615,838, forward strand.
TCTTTCTAGGCTCACGGAACGAAATCCCGTGCCCGAGAGCTGTGCGCACGATCTCTGCTCTGATATGTCACTTTTAAATCATTATCATGATGCTGCCAGAAAAATATAAATCTCATCTCAACCGGGAATGTAACCTCCATCCCTTGGATCATCAGCCGAACGCTTGAAACAGTTGCGCGCCCGGGATCATGAAACATACATCAAAATTCTTGTCTACCGTGAGGATGATAATAGCGATGACAAATACGCTGCAATTACGGATAATGACAATAGTGACAGTAGCAATAATAATGAAGGTGCATTCAGTTGATAAGGATAATGAGAGCAAACGTGATACATCATGTGCATTCAACCATTCGGTTTTTGCATTTTGCAGTGTAGATTGCACAGTGATCTCAAATTTTTTCTCGTCTATGAGTATTGTATGAGCTCTTTCGCAGTAGCATTTATTCCAAGATAATTTTTGTAGCTGTTCAAAATATGCGATTGGAATTCATTCATTTCAGTTCAATGAAGGCTGCAGTAAAATTGAAAGCTATGCCTTGGGGATGAAATTTAAAGTATAAAATATTGTAGTCTCGATGGTATATTCAAAAGAGAAGCGGAGGAAAGTTCCACAGTGTGCACTCCAAATATGATGCGTAAATGAGGTTTTGTGGCTTTGGAGATTGCTGAAAAAGCGGAGTAATAGACAACTGCAAGGCAGCTGTCATGGGAAGAATTGGATGGCCAGCTGACTTAAAACAAGTAGCTTATGACCAAGGAAGCTGCAGCTTGAAATGTATGTTCGGATTGAACACGAACGGTGGCTAATGTTCTAAATAGACAATAAGTTGTTGCATTATTGATATATGCATATTATCTTTGTTTTAGAATCTTCTTGTGTTTCGCCTTCCAGGTTTAGTGTCTACGACACCTGATATAAACCTATAATGCACGTGGACAACTGTCATTTACGATTGCTTTGGGCTGTCCTCGCAAGCAGATTTTTTTATTCCAGTGGCTGGGGTATGTATCCTAAATATAAGCTCGAAACAAGCCAGATGAAATAGCTTTTAACCTTTTCGTGTAGTGTTAATTCCCGTGTCCTTCGGCACTGATAAAATGCACTACATAGAGATGTGAAAAGCAGCAAGCCTAGTTTTCAAAATAAATATGTCTAGTACTGAGTTCACAGTTTCAATTGTAGATTTTCCGGTGGTTATTCAAAGTTGACTAGAGGCTCTTCTGTCGCTTTTGATCCTGTTGAAAAACCAAAATTGAGGGTTTGCATAATACAGGTAGAGAAATTAAGTAATCATTCTATACTCATACTATAAACTTTAACTTATTCGAAAATATAACAGGGGATGGCAGTTTATCCATTGCTCCTCACGATATTCTCAGATATATAGGATGGGGGCTACAATTTACAGCTTTTAGTTTAGTCATATGACACAGGTTCTAAGTGTCCCTTAATTTCACTTTATGCGGTAACAAGTTTTCTAAATACTTACATCCGGACAGTCCAGGTCAGAAAAACTTGAATACGGTTCCAACGGCAAGGGTTGCTACCATTTCTGTCAGTAGTAGTAAGTAATTTCTGATCAAAGAACCCGAAAGTACGGAATTAAAAAGATGTTTTCCAGCCCTGGTATCTGAAGCATTTGAACTGAGGCGGCGGAAGTAAAGAAATAGTAAGTAAGAGGGAGAGGAAACAAATGCGGTGAGCTACAGGAAGAAAGGGCAGGGTATGTAAAAATAAAAGGTATGTACATTATGTTTCAGGGGAGCAGTATGATGATTGAGGCCCACTCGTAAATTGTCTCAGTTCATTCTAGCACTCGGCACAGCAGGATGGCTTCCACACGGGCAATGGCACTGAACCAAATTTTTTGGCGGACACCTCCCTTGGAGCTTGAGGGTGCGAAAGAACGACGCAGCGAAAGCGCATATACAGAATATATCATAGTCTCCTGCGACATTATAAATCCAAAATTATATTTTAAAGGCAGGTTCGGAATTTTTAATAACATCTAGCAATTTGTTCCCGTAAAACAGCAAGTTATTTAGCAGTGTCACTTATTTCTGCCTACATTTAACGAATTCGGTTCCCTGCGTGGATATCCAGACTTTTTTCATGTCTGCAATTGCTCCTTCTCTCATTATTTGCTCAATGCTATATTTACGGGCCTGTAAATATGCTCCGCCTCGTAAAGCTGCACTATTCTCATTACCTCACACACTTCATCAGCTTTTACAATAAAAACGAAGTTTATCATAAGATTTAGTGGAAACAAATATATGTATTTTTATAAAGCATAGATGAACATTTTTATTAAGGAAATGTTTTTAAACTTCCTAATTTGTGGTTGCACCCTGCCACCTATATACGACTCCATTAGTAGAATAATGAACAATTCAATAATTTGCGTTGGAACCATAGATATGTTTACAAAGCATACTATATTTTTGTCAAGCTTTGCTAGAACATGATCAGTCTATCTTCTGACTACATCCTGCAGAGGTTGATTTATTCTGAAACCACATACTTGGGAGCACTAATCATGCTCTCGACGACGCTTTCAAATCGCTGCATAAGGTAAATTCACGGTTATCTCAGACGCAAGTTAGCTGTCTGTTCCTACTCTTTATATACATAAGTTGTATTGTTGGTCTTGAATGGATAAACCAGCACATATGTAGAAGACTAATTTACAGAAACGTGAAAAATAATCAAGAATTTGTAATCTCGTAACGACCTGAACAAAGTTGTTGATGTTTCCCAAAAACGGGGTAGCCATTTGCACAATGCCCAGCAAGACCTGTCTTAATGGCACTCTAGTGATTGCCGCTAAAGTGACTCGGCAACATGAATGGCCAACACCGTGACACAGTTCATCAGGATAAATTGTGAGTGCAGTAAGCTAACCTTCACTTCTTTCATCTGTATATAACGATCATCATCGTCGATCGCCTCTGCTCGCAGCATCTCACGCCGTATGCCAGGTTATCCTGGAAGAGCAGATGTTTGTTGAAATGATGTCTTACAAGCGGCTGAGGTTCGATTCGTATCCGCAACTTCTCGCATAGACTCACCTACCATCCTTCCTGGAGCTCCGTTCTGGCCTTCGCCTTAGTCAGCATTCCCCGCTATGGATTAGGAGAATGGTGCTCGCTTACCCCTGGTGTCTCCAGCTACTGCTGCGGCTCCCCATGCTTGGACCATCCCCAACCGCCAATGCAATTCCCTAAACTTTGCCGACCTTCGCGGTGAAGATCTCGACGACTGGCGCTTAACCGCTGGGATGACCCCCACAAACTGCTCAACGTTGCCTTTTACTTGGCCGACACCACGAAACCCTGATTCCTGAATCGTGAGGACGACATCGATGAGACTGGCCGACATTCACGTCACAAGAACTTTTTCGGCACTTGTGCTGGTCGCTCAGAACAGGCCAAAAAAAAAAACTCGCCGCTCGTCCACAGCTGCCAGGTTTGTCTTATGCATCGTACACTGAGGACGTTCTAGCCCTTTGCCGCCATGTTAATACTACTATGCCTGAGCCTGAGTGTATTCGCCACATGCTTAAGGGCATCAGGACTGTCGCTTTCTACGTTTTGCTGGCGCAGAATCTATCTTCCCTGTCTGACATTACATTGACCTGTCAACGTCTGGACGAGCTTCAGCCACGCCGCCTCATGCAAGACCCCACTAATGGCGGCGCCCTCATAAGTACCATTCTCCGAGAGGAGCTCAAAGGCTGCCCAGCCCAGCAACTAGATTTCCAACTCTCCCGCCAGCTACCGCGGATTTGCGAAGCATTATCAAAGAGTAACTGTCCACTTTCAGCAGCGCTGTGACATCTGCTAAGCCTACCATTGCATTTCGGTCGCCAACCTATGCCTTGAATGCTTCACGCCCACTCTCCCTGACTCCTCCGACTAGTCCAGCAGCCAAGTGCGGTCACGTCGCTGCCATGCCATCAAGTCATCTACTACCCCGACATGTTCAAGCCTTGCGCTCCTCCCGTTCTGTGGCTAGGTGGCCACTTTTTCCGTTTTTGTCGCCGCGGCCAACAAACTAGCAACGGGGTTATGACCCCTTAGAACATACCCCGTGCGCCAGACTGACGATTTTACATTGCCCTTATCCGACGTTTCTCAGCGTTCTTCGCCGCATCTGGACTTCTCCTATGTTGCTAGCCCTCGCATCCTTTCGACGTCGATCCCCTTCACCTTTTCGCCGCACGTCACCGCTTCATCCTACCTCGCAACGCTTCGCACCTAGAGCAGAAAAATGTCCGAAGCAGGTCTTGGAGAGAAAGATGCTTCGAGTCAAATTCTGAAATTCCGCCTGTGTGATCGTTGAATATGCTATCAGTAAATATTGATGGACTGTGTTGAGGCCATTATCAACATGGGCGGCGTTTATTATGACACATTTCACCCTCTGTTCTGGCCATTGCCAAGTTATTACTCTGTACATCGGTCCATCACTTCGTGGAGCTAATGGCACTCACATCAAATCCGCCGTCCAATATATCTAATTTATTGTGTTCACCACATGCGTTCAATCACTGAACTTCGGGTGGGATTTCTTTTCGTTGGCGTCCGCCGTGATCTCGTGCCGCAAGCGCCTCCTCTATCTTCAGGACCCCGATGTAATACCTACGTCTGTTTGTCCACCACCACGTGTGATCAAACTAGTTGATTTCGTTTTGTTCCCTGGACTCGAGCAGCTACAGATTGAGGCATTTGCCTATGCTCTCGACGGCGAAGCTGTAGTTATACCCCCTCTATGGTGCACCTCCGATAGATTAGCTCTTGCCTAGTGCCTAACCTGCTCCAACTGTGCTTGCGTGTTTGTTACGTCTCTAGTATAACTAGCTAGCCATTCGTACTGCCAAGAGGCGCCACTGCTGGCTTTATATCTGGCGACGACCCTGTCCCCCTTAACGCACTTTCCCATGCACGACTGCCTGCTGCCAAGTAGCGAGTTCTGAATTCCTCCTCTACGCTTGGACCCAGATCACCCTGATCTCACATACGAACAGTCAAGAGCTCTGCTAGACGTCCTCTTGCGATATTTAATTTAATCCAGAGCCATCCACTGAGCCATCTGCATACGAAATACTCAAAGCCATCCAAGCTCGCCAGTTCGGGCAGTTAACTGTGCTCAAAGAGCTATCATCAATCAAATCATATCTTACCGACCACAAAAATGGAATTGGTGAAGTAAACAAGCGCTTTTCTAATATCGAAGAGGACTGCCCTTACAAAAATGAGTTTTGAAACTCTATTGTTGGACTATTGACCACCTTTTGAATTTATTGAATTTCGATAGACATTCAACCCCAGCTGAGTGCAATCTTTACAGGGCCAACAGAATTTTCATTGTGTTCTACCCAATAGACTTTTTGTGCTATTTTTTCTGTGTGCTTTTTGTTGTCAGTTTTCAACGTTCACAAACAATTAGCGTGTACTGTTCATGCTGACCCATGTTTTTAAGTAGTTTTAGGCACCAATGATAAAAGCATGATGTGACAATTTCGTTATGAATTTTTGGTCTCACTTGTAATCAACTATTGGCCCCATTCTGCAAAGAGAAATATAAGAGCAGCATGCAGTTGCGTGCTCGTTCATGTTATATAAAAGTACATATTAACGGTGCACACTTAGCTCAAGCTTCGCAACACAGTGAAAATATGCCCTAAAAACTTCATGATGGCAAAGCCTCCACTAATAATACAAATACATCGTTGAATGTCAATCAGAATCCGCAATGGATCAGCTTCTGTATGTCGCAGAAGGTAACTTTAGTGGTAGGACATATTTTATATTTATCATAAAACAAGTTCAGTGAGTCATCATACTAACAAACAGGATCCTAGATTGAACCTACCATGTAGGGCAGGACAGAGCTTTTTAAACCAGTTGCAAAGTTCACTATATATATGCTTCAGGGTCTGACATTCTGCCCAAGCCTAGGTATTTTTGCCCGTAGCTTTTGCCGCAAAATGAGGTGCAGTCTGTATTGGAATCCTCCACCGCTGTATGTCTTTGGAGAATTTTACTGTTATTTTTTTCTTTTCCTTCCTTTCTTAAAGTGGACACCATGCTAAAATGAAGTCGCTTTAAACATTGAGGGGTTCTAATAATCACGGATTGATCCCACGCATACTATAGAGTTAACACGCATAACAAAAACATTCGCGTATGAAATAAAAAAAAAAAAAACAGGATTGCACGCGTCTTCTATCGGCGACTCTTCTTTTCAAAGAAGCATTCGGCCACTGCCGTGCTCCCCCTGTGCCCGCGAACGGCGTCAGCATGTCCAGAGGGGTCGAGGTTTACTTCCTGTCGGCTGGGGGGAAAAAAAGGGCGGGGGGAGGGGTTGCTCCCGCTGGGTCTGTGCTCTCTGCCTTCTCCGTGGTTTGTCTTCACGGAGATGACCTTGGCTGCAGCATAGCTGGAGTCGCGCAGCGGGGGCGGCGGCTCCCCCTTTTCACCGAAGCTGTTCTTCTGCGCCCCGTTTTCTTTGCACGCAGACGCGGGTACGCTGAGCGCGGCGATGTGCCAGTTCAGTTGGCGTTTTCCCGCCACCGTGGTCGCATCTTGCACTGTGAGCGAAGCACCGTATGTAGGTTTTTCGCTGGTGATTATCACGAAGATCGTTTTGTTCAAATTGGAGCGCGAACGTACGCATTTAAGTCTTCGGAGGAATCCGCTCTTGGGCGGCAGCTTCGGCGCAAGGAGGACATGTTTAAGAAGTTCAACACTCGCAGGCGTTTTGGATTCGAGGCGAAAAGCCGGCGCGGGCGGATGGAGCGTCTGCACTTTGGTGAGTGTTTTACTTTTTCCTATTCGTGTTTGTGCCAGTCTTGTACAGTGTGTGCTACAAGGTGAAGCACGCATGTAAATATTTCTAGCAGGCAAACCAGCCTCGTCGGAAAAAAAAGGATGGGGAGAGAGAGAGAGAACGAGGCTTGTCTCTACGCGGACGCTGGGGCCGACGGAACGCCAGTTGGGGTGGCGACATTTTTTCTTTTTTTTAACCGGTGACCGTTTTTGACGGATTGTTCGGCACAGTGCTGTACTCTTTCGATACGCTACTCGCGCTGAGACGGACACATTATCGAGATCATAATATGCCTCTGTCACACATTGTGGATTATTGAATCTGTGCAGCTCCGCCATTTTTGCAGTGTTTGTTTTTGTTTCCACTCATTTTAGTGCCTATAGTTGGTAATTTTGCTTCAAGTTTTCTGGGTAGTAATGCTTGTGACCTGCGCTTTGCTATTTATATTCACAATGGGATCTTTGACAGCAGCATATATTGTTTATCAGGGAGAAATGAACGATGTGGTAGTGCTGCCGAGCTGTGGAGGCGGTGGTCGATGCCGTCTAAGCAGTGAAAGACAGTGACAACTCATTTTAGACAAGAAATTTCTTGAGCTATGACGTGGAGCAGCGCACAAATGTCTTTGCTCTATTTTTAGGTTAGTATATACCGCAGCTTAATTATGATTTATATTTTTTATTTCAGCATCACATGCGAGGAGTTCCCGGACGTATCAGCGTTTTACGCAAAGAACAGCCTGGCGTCATACCTTGCACATGAATTGAAATAAAGCAAATAAACAACCCAGCTGATGTTATGGGTTCACCAAAGATGCATATTTTTTCTTTCTCATTAACGCGCATTTTTTATTCTGTGTTCCCTTTCCGCTGCGGATTAACAGAAAATGCTGCGTGATCAACGGTTAGCCAGGAGCAGGCACGAGGTGGTTTACATTAATGCAAAAGTAGCACAGCACATATCCTTGCTGCGGTCAGTCAACACATTCTATGTTCTGCTCGACCAATCAACAATTTAGTCAGTTTAGTGTAGGTTAATGAGTGAGTAAGTATAATGGGGCTTAAAAGATCAAGATCTGTTTTGTTCTTTTATGCCTCACTATGCTTATCATTAACTAGCACTGATCAGACAGGATTGTTGATTGGTCGAGCAGAACATAGAATGTGGTGACTTATCGCAGCTAGGAGATGTACTGTACTACTTTTGCATTAATGAAAATCACCCCGTGTCTGCTCCTGGCAAACCGATGGTCGTGTACTATTTTCTGTTGTTCAGGAGTGGAAAGGTAGCAGAAAATCAAAAAGCGTCACTTGCAGAGTTTCTGAAGCATTTGAGCCTGAAATCAACAGAATTTCAGTTGCGCAAATTCCAAAAGCGCTCTTAAGAAACACATGGGCCACTATTTCATAAGCGCTCAACAAGAGGTCAACACTGCATCATCCAAGATGTTGCCGATTATCAACAGACTTTCAACAGCGTGTATTGACACAACGCTTTCGAATTTCTATAGAAACCCTACACGCATTTTTGTAAGGGTGTGCTCCTTCTCTTCAATAAAATAGGAAGTAGATGTTATCAAATCTACATCAGTCGAATGTAAGGCAGAAATGTCCTCGTTATCTACTCGCCTGGACGATGCCTAAACCGAGCACGAAGACATTATCTGGTGTTTTATGGTTTGGAAGCTTCTAATAACGATTCATGGCAGAACAGTGAAAAATAAACATCGAGCACTACAGCCAATACCTTGATGAATGTATCGAGCCTCGTGACATCGAGAGCAACCATCGTCTTGACAGTTTTTTTTTCACGAAAGAAACAACCTATCATTGTCAAATTGAAACATTTTAAAGAGAAGCAGCATGGGCTGTCGTTAATCAACAAATTTTAAAATATTGGCTACAGAGTCTCCCAGAAATATTCTCTAAACCCTCGTCTTTGTGTATATATCGGAAAGCGGTGAATGTAATAACCTCACCTTTAAACAACGATAATACACGCTAATCTCCGAACAGAAGTCATACATATTCGACCCCAATAGTAATACGGCAACTGAGATCAATCCCTAGCAACCACTTCAACATAATCGCTCAGTAAAACAGCCTCTGCCCTTCCAGTTATCATTCTTGTATACAAACATCCATAATATAATGCCAAATCGCAATGCATTATGTAACCTGATTGAGTCATGCAGCACTACTATAGTCTTAATAACCGAAACCTGCTTTACACCTACAATTAACGACACTGAGGTATTACCCTAGAATATAAATCTTGATATATTCAGAATGGATCATAGTGATGATAGGGGAGGAGGAGTCCTTATTGCTGCTGATCATTTATTAAGTTGTTTCGAATGGAACATTTTACGCCCATTAGAAATTATCTGGCTTTCCTGTGACGCATCGTATCCACGTGTTTTGATTGGTGTTTGTTATAATCTCCCAATTAATTACTCTTCATTCAATTGTTTGTTTCATGACACCTTGTCCACAATAATCAGAAAGGTCATTCCAGTCTTCGAGAAAGATAACCGATCTTCACCCCTGAACCATAGGGCAATCTTATTAACCACTGTTTGTTTTAACATCATGAAGCATATAATATATTCGCACACTTGGCAGTTTCTATAATCAACTAAATTCTTACATCCTATCCAGCCTGGCGTCCTTAACGTCTTTGCATTGAAACTCATCTTGTTCTCTTTCTTCACTATACATACATGCCTTGATTTCAACATTCCCACACATTCCATTTTCCTTGAATCCGAAAAACCATTTCATAATGTCCCTCATAAACCCCTAATACTTAAACTCCCACTCCTAATCCTTCTACGTATACACCACTCCCAATGTGCATAAAATAAAAGTATATATGTGTAGTATAAGAAAAATAAAAGTATATATCTGTAGAAAAAATTATTAACACGCGATAAAAAGATCTGGATAATAACATGCAATAATGCCACTCGAAGCATTAGAATATGGTGGACAGATAAATTTTCTCCTTTTTGTTGCTTGACTGAAAATGATTGAATAGCGGGATTTGAAAATGGATCCAGCGTCTCTAGAAAAGGTAACAAAATTAAGTTTTGCTTTCAAGAAACAGAAATAAAAATTAGCCGGGTTCAATGCTGCTGAACCCACTGTGTAGCCAAATGTTCAGCGACGGGCGACCGAGCGTTGCATCGAACACAACCGGCATTCCGTTGAAGGCATCAGCGTTCACCGGCATTTCAGAATCAATTTACTATTATGCTTCGAGCACACGATGCCTGTGTGCTATAACATGGAGAAAATTAAACATGCTGTAAAGAACGGGGGAAGCCTTAAAGCGGTAAAGAAGAAATTGGGCATAGGTAAAAACCAGATGTATGCTATAAGGGACAAGGCGGGCAAAGTCATCACGAATATGGACAAGATAGTCAAAGTAGCCGAGGAGTTCTATACAGATCTCTACAGCAGCCAAAGTAGTCAGGATCGTAACGAGATTGGCGGCAGGAAAAAACAGTCAGACGTTCCACCAGTGACGAAAGACGAGGTCAAGATAGCATTAGAAACTATGAAAGGGGGGAAATCAGCTGGAGAGGATGAGATAACTACAGATTTGCTAAAGGACGGGGGGGATATCGTGCTAGAGAAACTGGCCACTCTGTATAGCAGTGCCTGGTGTCATCAACGGTACCAGAACCATGGAAGAATGCAAACATTATCCTCATTCATAAGAAAGGGGTCTCTAAGGACCTTAAAAATTACAGACCAATCAGCTTACTGTCTGTTACGTATAAGGTATTTACTAAGGTAATCGCTAATAGAATTAGGACAACCTTAGACCACAATCAAGCAAAGGATCAAGCAGGTTTTTGGAAACGGTACTCTACTATTGATCATATCCATACCATCAATCAGGTGATAGAAAAATGCTCGGAATATCATCAGCCTTTATACATAGCATTTATTGATTACGAAAAAGCATTTGACTCAGTTGAAACATCGGCGGTGATGCAGGCATTGCGAAATCAGAAGGTAGACAAGCCATACGTGAAAGTGCTGGAAGATATATATAGTGGCAGAACAGCAACCATAGTTCTGCATAAAGAAAGTAACAAAATTTCCATAAAGAAAGGGTGTAGGCAAGGAGACACCATCTCCCCAGTACTATTCACAGCTTGCTTAGAGGAGGTATTCAGAGACTTGGAATGGGAGTAGTTAGGGATAAGGGTAGATGGAGAATACCTCAGTAATCTGCGATTTGCTGATGGCATTGCCTTGCTAAGCAACTGGGGGGGACGAACTGCAAATTATGATTGATGACCTAGACAGGAAAAGTAGAGAGGTAGGCTTGAAAATCAATATGCAGAAGACTAAGGTAATGTTCAACAGCCTCGGGAAGGAACAGCAGTTTACATTAGGTAGCAAAGTACTGGAAGTAGTATGCGATTATGTCTACTTAGGACAGGTAGTAACCGCAGATCCGGACCATGAAAAGGAAATAACAAGAAGGATAAGATTGGGATGGAGCGCATTTGGCAAGCACTCGCAAATTATGACTAGCAGCTTACCGGTATCGCTCAAGAGGATAGTATACAGTTGCATCTTACCTGTACTCACCTGTGGGGCTGAAACATGGAGGCTAACCAAGAGAGTTCTACTTAAGTTGAGGACACTTCAGAGGGCTATGGAGCGAAATATGGTAGGGAGAACATTAAGAGATAGGAAGCGTACATAGTGGGTCAGAGAAATAACTCAAGTTACTGATATTTTAGTGGTCGCTTAGGGTAACAAACTGGATTCCAAGAGAAGGAAAGCGTAGCAGGGGGCAGCAGAAAGTTAGGTGGGCCATACAATCAGTAAATACCATATTAAAGATCGTCTAAGTAGCACTGCTTTACCTGACATGATAAAAATAAATGTCAAAGAACATCATGCACTAGGTTCTCTTTTGAGACATTTTTAAATTGAACGTTTTTTTTTCACAGTCCGGCTAGAGTTAACACTAAATGAAATTACACTTAACCAATAGATATGTTTGTAAGGAAAAAATATGGCGTTGTAAAACTTTTTGTATGTAAGATTTCGTGACAGCTTCCTACATTTATATGATTTTCAAACATTGTGCAGTTTTCCTGAAAATTCTCAATACTAGATTTTTGCGGCGCAACACAGGATGATTCAGAACAACAATTTTGTGTAAATGTAACATCCGTATATTTTATTCCAGGGTTATTTAAGCCAAGTAATATTTAAAAAAAATTGCAAAACCTCTAAAGATATTTTTTCATGGTCATTAACGAGTTAAATACAGCAAAATAGAAATAAATCTAGTGATGCAGCTTGATTTTAAGCCAAATCAACAATATTTACTGGACAGGTGCCGTAAGAAAAAGTCTTTTTGGTGGAATTTTAATAACAAATCCTAATTCATGTTAAAATCATTAAATCTGAAAATGCTGTCAAAATAATAACTACCCATAGTTTCTAAATATAATAATCTGCTTAATGGTTGACGGCGTCAAAAGGGAACGCAAATGCTTCTAAAGCCTCTCAAATTTGAAGTTTCTATTTTCCATCAGATAGACTAGCTACCCCGAAATGCGATTGCCCCTTATAACTTTCATAACGTGTCAGACCTTTTACGTTCAAATACCGCAGAAAATATTTACGGCAAGGAAGCTTCGATTCCAAAGCTTACTTTTCGTTTCCGACTTTGTACGCATGGTGCCTAATGAACGTTTTTCAAACATAGATTCTTCTTGTGCTGTAAAGGCATCAGTTTCACAATACAATATTGTACTCTGAGTCGAAATGTTATGCAATAACAAGTTGCTTCGAGATAAACAACTGTTTTTGTTGCACACTTTTGCGTGAAGAGCATTCTCTTTGCAATATATACCACTAGAACTCCCCCCCCCCCCCATTATTTATGCGTTTTGAATGAGATATTTGCAACGTATAAATTTCAGTATGCATTTGTCGAATGTAGCCACTCATACGAAGCAGCGGAGATAGCGATGTAATGAATATGTAATTTTCGTATACCTAATATTCAATTGGGTAATCGAAGACATTAAAAACGAATTGGACAAGAAACCACGGCATTCGTCACTTTTCTCAATATGACCGCTATCGGCTTTGCTAACTAGTTACGCGGTTTCTCGTATCACCTTATTGATTCGATTATTTAATTTTTGGCACTCTGTCTGCCGTTTGCACTAAACATACTGGATGCATTCAGAAAAGTGTGTTATTTCCAGTACAGGCTCGCCATACATGGCTAAGGAATTGTTAAGTCTATGGGTCGGAATTATCAGCAACGGGATGGAGCGAAGATGTCCTGCAGGTTGCCTGGACAGTCTTGCGTCTATGAAATTCGCGACAGCTCCTCGTGTTGCTTAACAGACTTAGGTAATTGAGTTCCGTAGTACTTGCTGCTAATTCGTGGAAGTGTGTGACGCCACCAAGAATGTGGAAATTTTGTGCCTTCAAGACAGGCTTTAACAATTTTATGGCGTACGTCAAGTGGAACAACTAGCAGCAAAGACCTCGAAGTGGCTACAAAGCTTCTCATGATTAGATTACGGTTGCGGTGAAATAAAGTGGGCAGCATGCGCAAGAAGACGCACGAAACGGTGACTTCTTAGCGTTCCGAATTTGATATTACGTCGTAAATATGAGTGCAGAGTATCTGCAGAGCTGCCACATCCAACATGTTCATTGTTCCTAAAAAGGCATCAACGTGATCGTTTTCTAATCTCCAGGTGCTGTTTCTAAGGGCGCTCTCGAGAGACAGTTGACATCGATATGACTTATGAACTGGCTTATAAACTATCGTGGTGTCGAATTCCTGCAGCCGAAAGGCCCACAAAGCAAGTCGTCCCACAGGATCTGTGAGAGTGCTGAGCCATATAAAAGTGGTGGTGGGTAGCCACCTGAAATTTGCTTCCGTATAAGTATGGTCAGTGCTTAGTAGGTGCCCAAACTACAGCGCGAGATCCTTTTCCACTTGTCGAATTGTTGTTCTAAGCCTCTGAAAATGCGTGACTCCCGTACGCGATGACATCCTCTGTGCCGTTCTGTTAGTGAAGAGTCCTTGTTCCTGGCACCTGTTTGGATTTCCGTTTCTGAATCCTGATCAACGTGACCAAGTACAGGGGAATCTACAGGTTCTTTTGAGACAGTGGATTATATGCTGCTCTTCCACGAACCACTGGAATGCGGTGTTCTCCATTGTGAGATGAGGAAGTGGGGCAGCAACATGAATGAAATTATGAAGAAAGTATCGATGGTCGGCACAAAGGCGCGTGAATCTCCGCACTGCTTTCTTATTTTATGGCCTCGAGAACAAGGCGACAGCCATTCTTTGTCAACTATTGGACGGGCGCCCTTTTTAACAATAATGTGGCCAAGAAATTTAAGTAAGTCGCATGGAACCTAGCACCTTGACGGATGGATAGGGAGGCCTGTGCTTCTGAAAGCCCCTAGTACTAGTCGGTCAACAAGCCTGAGTACTGCACATCGTGAAGGTAAACCAGGCATGACTAGCACTTAACACCGGTCAGCATATTGTCCATAATGCATTGGCTTTAAACGTTTGCTGGTCCAATCGGAGACCGAATCGCATCCGGGGCAATAATGGCCAATTTCTCTTCGTCGGGCTCGTCGACACTTATTTACCAGTAACCAAGTTTGAGATCTATGCATTTGACCCAGCGTGTTGTAGATGATGAGACGCGTCATATATTTGAGGAAGCGGTTAGACGACCTCCTTCAGGAGGTAGTTGAGGCGTAGACCCAGAACCATTACGTATCGTTTTTCTTCACTAGAAGCGCCCGAGTGATGCACGGGCTGTGTGACGGTTAAGCTATATCATCAGCAAGCATTTTGCACACCTCGGTCTCAATATCTTCAAGTTCCTTGAAGAAAACCGGGTAGCGCGACAGACGAATATAGTAAGCAGCAGCGTCTGTAATGATTGTATGTTTGGCAATGACCACTTGGTGAACTCTGGATGACAAGGACAACCATTAAAAATATTTTAAGCAGTGCTACCATTTTGTATTTCTCGTCCACAAGCAGATTTCGAGCAGTACCTAAACCAAATGGCGCATCCTCTTCCTGGGAAGTAGAAGGAGAAGAATCATGTTTGGGCGGAGTTCCAACGTAAACTGAGCGGTAAATAGCTAGATGGTATCGAGAGCTGCGCTTCTAGTAAGGTGCTGTACCAGGTACTAGGTGGCAGGTAATTGACATGTACTTCGAGTTGCCTGACGTTCAGAGAATAAACTCAGGATATATTCGAGTTGACAGGCGCCACCAACTGGGGCTTCACTTCCGGCACATGAAGGTATTGGAATAGAGCTATGCGGGGTCGTTAGCTTCCGAGTTATGCATCTTGCCTCTCTAAGTCTCGGAGAAAGGATTGCACTTTATGGTGAAAGCTGATATTAGTATCTCTCAGGCTCTCTTTGACGTAAGGCGGTGTTTTCCGTCTGTATCGTTATTCTTATAAATGTACTATTATATGCACAAAACTGATTAGTTAATAAGTGGATAGTAAAGAATGCCCAAGTGAACTACGATCCACAAGGGGAGGCAACACAAACTTCCATTCAGGCTAATCCCGTCATATACCTTAAGGCGACGTTATCGAAGGCTTTCTTCAAATCCAACCCCAGGATTGCCCATGTACCGTGGCCGTTTCGCGGGTCTATGATTTCACTATAGTGTGGGAGCATCACGTCCTGCGTGGAGAGATGCAGCCTTGATCCGATTATTGTGTGCGGCATGAGGCGATGGATTTCTACGTAGTTCTGCAAACGCGTGAGAAACACGGCTTCCATGAGCTGATCCATTCATGACGTGAGAGAGATAGGCCCAAGGTATTCGATGTTCAGGCTCTTGCCCGATTTCGCTATGAACGTGAGCCTTGCATGTTTCCATGCTGGCGGAAGGTTTCCCCCTTCCAGCTCTTGTTCATATAGTATGCAAATGCCTCGACCATGTCGCTATCCAGATTTCTAACGATTTTGTTGGTAATTCGATTCGCCCCCCCCCCCCCCCCCCGCCGAGGTCATACGGAGTCTCTTGATCTCATCCATCACCCACGTGGTGACGACACCCGCGCCTATGCCTTATTCACCGCCCCGGTATATCGAGGGGATGCCTTCCCATCTTATGTCGTGTCGAGGTTTTTACCCTTCAAGTGTTCCAGTAGTTTTTCGCCAGTACCATATCCCTTTTGCTTTAATTTCATATTATAAAATTGAAAACAGCGCAGAGTAAAAAACTTTTCTGGCGCATGCTGCGTAACCTATTAGGCAGTAGACGCAGAGCTTATTGGCAAATCATGAAATGCTCAGCTTAGATCGCGTATTTGCTATTATGGTAAAGGCTATTGTGAATCTAGCACGACTGTCAACTAAAGCAAGACGTATTTAGTCTGATGCATCATTTTTGGCATCTGTTGTTCACAGATTTAACGAAGGACATTCGGCAGTTATGGAAAAACATACCGGCAGTTAGGTGCAGTCTAAAACAAGTTGTATACATCTTGCAGACATCTAATTTGTTTTTACATGTTATGCGACGACAACCTCCTGAAGACCTTTGCATCGATGTTGTTAAGAAATGCTATGAAATCTCGTATCTGATCATGAAATCAGTCAAGGAGAGGTACATATTGCCCAACTGCGGCATTCGACTGCTGTTTAGGGCGTTCGACTTCTGTAAACAAAGATGCGGGATCAGTCACGGCCGCAGTGGCCGCTTTACGACGGAGAAGAAATCAAGGCGCCGGTGTCTACTGTGATTTCAGTGATGCCTATAAAACTTCAAGTGGTCAAAATATCCCAAAACCTCTACAGCGTCGTCTCATACCCTGAGTCGATTTGGGGCGTGAAACCCTGATACCAAACTTAAACGAAAGGTACTAAGTGGAGCTGAAATATTCGCATACCAAAAATGTCTAGACATTTAACAGCAGCATCACCATTATTCAAAAATTTGAACATCGAAAGAGGACGTAAAATCTTAATCTCAGATACCCTATTTCTGAAAATAAACACACTGTGCACAACTGCATTCGCCTTTGCTTGCTAACTACTTGCAAGAGCTTATAGTAATAACAGTACTTGAGTACTTGAATATAACACCGGAGAACACTGCCTCCAGGCCTGAAATTAATCCACTTTGGTTTGTACGAATGTGTCTTGGCCGCCGGTTTCGACAGGCCGTTTTACCGCATTGGAAGTCTCTCATACCAGAGGGTCCAGGTCAAGCACAATACGCGCCTATGTATCAGAAACGTTGCATTTTGTCGAGGCTGAGAACAAACGAGTGTCTATATATGTGCTGAGGCCTGCTCTAGTCGACCAAATTGACTTCCTGCTAATATCTGTGTGTATGCAGACGATATATGCATTTGGGCATCAAGTGTGACTCGTCCTAATCTTGGTGCGAGATGTCAAAAGGCAGAATTGATGTTTATGTCATACCTTCGTTGTCAGAGCCAAACATTTCTAACATCAAGAAATTTCATGAGATTGACATGAAACCAATGTCATGTTAGATCATACGTTTTCATAGAAAAAATTATTCCATATGAGAAAAGCTAGCATTCCCTTTGAATTTTAATCAAGAGGAACCTCTGGTGGAGACCACACCTCTTCGAAATAAGAAAGAGGATAATACCGATTGCCTATGTTGTCTCCTTCCTTGCTGGAAAGTTCCGTGGCGCATCCGTACCCTCGATGCCTTAGCTCTACCATTCGCTTTGATGGGCTGCGCGTTATTGTTGGCCGGCTGCATATAGATGTTTTGATGGGTATCAGCTGTTACTTGCTGTGCTAGAAACAAATTTTGTCCTTGGAAAATTCCTGTTTGCTACATACATTGCCACCATAACATTGACTATTTGATACCTCACATAGGCCATCTGTTATCACTTCACATATCTTCCAATAGTTCGTCTTCTGCATATCATGGCGAGTCGCGTGATAACAACACAGCGACTACTTTGGTTCGGTTTGGTTTACCGGGTTTAACGTTTGAAAGCGGCTCAGGCTATCAGAGACGCTATAGCCGAGGACTACAGGAATTTCGAACGCCTGCAGGTCTATAAAGCGTACTGATATCGCACAATAGACAGGCGAATTGCTTTTTTCGCCTATCTGTCTGTGTTACATTATAAATGCTTTCCCGACGGAGACAGCAGAGAGCCCTGCTTGCGAATGATGTGGTTCGCATGAGAAAATCGATCATCTCCTGTGCCAGCGCCCAGCCTTTGCAGGCGAAAGATATTGGATATATTTTGCGGTGGACCACCTTAATGCCTACCCTTTGATAGATGCTATGGCTCTCGGACTTTGGCCACGCCAATCGACTTGAAAGACTAAAAGACAATGTATTTACCTGAAAGCGGCTTTCGTGAGTGACAGATGCTGCTGTTTTCGCCCCATCTATATTCCGTTTTAAGTCCCGTTATTCCTCTTTCCAGGAGCAAAGTAACCAACCGGAGCACCAATTTGCTATAAAAAACTGTCGTTCCTTCTTTGTGTCTGACTTGATCATGATCACCCGGACTATACCCACTGCAGGGCGAAGGCCTTTCCTGTATTACTGCATCCGCTTAACTACCCTGAGAACATCTTGACCTTTTTCCCCCAGTTAACTTTCTGCCACATCCTGCTGGACATTCATTTCATCTAATTTGTTAGCCGAAACGACCATAATTTGTCCCCTGTTCGCAATACAGGTCCCTCGTGCCATTTTATCTGATTTCCACTAGGATATCTTTATCTCGAGTTGTTTCTTTTACCCACCCGACACGCTTCCTATCTCCTAACCCTCCGCCTAACATTTTCCGTTCCTGGTTTGTAATGTTTAAATTCCTTAGCTTTACTTTTCCCATAAGTTAACAAAGGGGATTCTATCTTGACATGAACCTCTTATAGAGTCTGCTAGGTTTTCAAATGTCTCAGCATTATAGCGTAAAAGTGCTCTCATATATATCCATCTATTGCTTCAAGCCGACAAGGTCGTTGCTTCACACTAGGCCATCTTATCAACATTACTCGTCGGACCTAATCATTTTCCAAAGGCTAAAAATTATCGCAGCTTTACAGAGCGATCAACTGCTACAGTGTTTTAGTTACGTACCAATATAGTTGCATCTCGGTTTTTCGATATTTAATTTCTAAGTGCACAGTTCTAACCCGTGGGCAAGGCTGGTAATCCACTATTACTGACCTTTGTTTTCTCTAGCGCACCAAACTGCACTGAACTTTTGGCCCCATCTTGTAATAACTGCATTCAAAATGAGGAACTTGAGATAATGAAATCAACATTTCAGGGGGTGGTTGAAATTTCGTCTGCTACTGGTTGAAAACGTCTCGGTGTGTGCTCTTGGCAGCTACCGCCATCTATTGCGTAAGCCTGGAACAAATATTAACTATACATTGTCTCCGAGATAAGCTAAGGCTGCGCCGATCGCGGAGGCCAAGAACTGCACATGCGCAGCTTGGGTTGGTGGTTTGTTTTCAACCAGGCAAGAGGCGCGCATGCACAGAGTGGCCTTGTGAAAAAGGCGGATTATACTGACAGAGACAAACAGTGATGTACATTGAAGTTCCACGTCCGATGACGTAGTACACATCATCTAAATGAGTAAATAGGGGGCCTGTGCAGAACATACAAAAGTATTTTATTGCCGCTTTAGACTGGTAGGGGAATCAACTGTATTTATTGTATGTATTTGAAAAAACGAATAATTAAACATCACATGAACAGAATGACATATCCCATCCCAACAGACATATGAAGCCAACATCATCATAATATCGGATTTTGGAAAGGTGGATTGGATTTCAAAATCATAATAAAATAATAATAAAGCAGTCTGCCCAGTATCAAGCTGATGTCGGGTGTAATTTGAAGTAGAGGTCTGGAGCATAATCCCTCCATGCTGGGGTATATTTCCTATAAAGCAGTTTTCAGTCTTTCGCATTGATTGTCGCTCAGCTGTACAGCAAGAGATGAAATACTTTCTGCAGTATTAAATGACACTCCGGTTCGGGTTTCCAACACTGATTTCAACGGGCGGAGCGCAGATCATAACTGCATGTCTGTCCCTCGAACAGTCTCTCCAACTTTAGATACTCTCGAAATTAATCATTACGCTTATCTGCACAGAAAAATAATCATATGATTAGGAATGTTTGCTAATATTGCCAGGGGGCGCTCAGAGTGAAAGACGACGTTGAAGTGAATCGGCTCCGGACTCGCAGGACGTATCTAAACCTTGAACCGTGTGATTCTACCTGTGCCGGCTCTGTTAATCTAGCCCCAGTCGCCAACACCGTGACAAATCTGGTGGAGGTCAGGTCTGATGTCCCGTACCCCTACGCTAAGCAGGAGTGCTGGTCATATATTTGAGGAAACGCCCGTTCACCGCACTAGCCGCAGGCAACGAGGCGTACCACCTGAGTTTTCCCCCTCGGGCATGACTACCAGTAGCCACGACATCGTCGCAATGCCTGGCGCGACCCCCACCTACGTGACGTTGCAAAACCCCCGCGTCCCAAAGACCTTTCACGGGAACACCTATGAAGACGTCGACGACTGGTTGTAGCACTACGAAAGGGTAGCTACATTCAACCTCTGGGAGGACGCCGCACGGCTTCGAAATGTATATTTCAGCCTCGAGGATGGCGCTCGGACGTGGTTCGAGAACCATGAAGAGCAGCTGTCGTCTTGGAGTGAGTTCAAACGTCATCTTGCGGCAACTTACGGAAGCTCAGATTGCCGCGAACGGGCCGAACGCGCTCTTCACACTCGGATCCAAATGCCTAACGAAACTGTAGCGGCGTATATCGAAGACATGACGCGCCTGTTTAAGCGTGCGGATCCTACGGTGTCCGAGGACAAAAAGCTGCGCTACCTCATGCGTGGCGTCAAAGAGCAGCTTTTCGCTGGCCTGGTGCGCAGCCCGCCGAAAACTGTTGCAGAATTCTTTGCTGAAACATCCACTATAGAGAAAGTGCTTCAGCAGCGAGCTTCGGCACGGGATCCCACCATCCACGCCGCCTCCGTCGCTGCTGAGTTCCCATCACATAGCATGGACACATCGGCGCTACGGGAGCTCATACGTTCCGTTGTGCGCGACGAACTCCGACTGATGTACGCCACACCTCAACCAGCTCCTTCTTCCATCGCCAGCGTTGTCCGCGACGAGGTGCAGCAAGCGCTCCGGCGTCCATTTCCAATCGGTGAACCTGGCCCTACTCCTCCTCTTACACCACCAGAGTGTCACCGCCCTACATACTCCCAGGTGCTGCAATACTCTCCGCCCTCGTCACCGTCCCTGATTCCTCCGAACGTAGCTGGGCCGAAAACAGCAGCCCCCGTGATCCAGTACGTCACAGATTCTCGACCGCATACACGGAAAGCAGACGAGTGGCGTACCCCCGACCGACGGCCGCTATGCTTTCACTGCGGCGAACCGGGTCATGTCTATCGGCGCTGTCCCTACCGTCGACTAGGTCTCGAAGGGTTTCCCGCTGATTCTCCGCGGCCTCGCTACGGCGAACGGCCTCGAGCCGTTGAAGATTTCGTCAATGATCAGCGTCGGATCGTTCCGTCTCGTCTGCGACCATCTAGATCACCGTCACCCAGGTCTCGCCCGTCGCCATCTGCTACTTGTTCCTCATGGGCAGCGCAGGGCCGCTCGCCCAGTCCCCAGAGGGAAAACTGAAACCAGCGACCTTCGGGGGTAGGCTCGCTGGACATCGCGGCGCGGGAGACCCCCCATTGATGCGGACACGGAAAGACTACGCATCGACATTGGAAAAGTCCGCGGTTACCGATCATACCGCCACCTCGACGCCACCACGACGCACCTGCAACCACGACGAATTGCCGGTGGAACCGACGACGAAACGACGCACCCGCAACGACGACGAATTGCCGGTGGAACAAACGACGCAACCACGCACCCGCAACGACGACGAATTGCCGGTGGAACAAACGACGCAACCACGCACCCGCAACGACGACGAATTGCCGGTGGGACACATGACGCAACAAGGCACCCGCAACGACGACGAACTGCCGGTGGAACGGACGCTGCAACAACGCACCTGCAACGACGACGAATTGCAGGTGAAGCAGACCGCGTACACCAACGCAGAGCACTCAAAGACTCAGAAGCCTGACATTCGCGAGCAGATTTCGTTGGACATACCCGTAGTACTGGATGGTCGCCATGTTCGGGCTCTGTTGGATACTGGCGCTGATTATTCTATTTTGAGCAGCCAGTTTGCCGCAGTTCTCAAGAAGGTTTTGACTCCGTGGGCTGGCACAAACGTTCGCACCGCGGGTGGTCATCTGATTACTCCCCTGGGCATGTGCACGGCCAGAGTTCAAATTCAAGAATCAACATTTGTGGTAAGCTGCCTTGTTCTGAAAAGCTGTTCGCGTGACCTGATTCTGGGCGTAGATTTCCTTCGTGAATATGGCGCAATTATTGACCTCCGGAATTCTAAGGTCTCGTTTTCTACTGAGAAAGCAGTGGCCCTCAGCGGCGCAAAGCGACCACTCAATGTGCTTCGAGTTTATGAGGACAGTGTCACTCTGCCACCCCGAACCAGCACCTTCGTTAATGTCAAATGCAATGCCCTTAACGATGGTGACGCAATAGCCGAAACTAACGTATCGTTACTGTTGACACAAGGAGTCTGCGTGGCCCGCAGTTTGATACATATTCACCGTGGTCAGTCCAAGGTACTTGTTACAAATTTTTCGCACGAGTATCGGCACCTTTTTCGTGACACTTCCGTAGCTTTCGCCGAACGCATATCTGATGTCTCCGAGTGCTTGTTCGCAGAAACCGTGCCACCGCCCACATCCCTCGACAATCTCGATGTCAGCTCAGAGCTATCGGTCAGCCAGCGCGACCAGCTGTTTTCATTGTTACTGGAATTCAAAGAGTGTTTTGCATCGTCGTCAAAAGTGAATCAAACTCCCATCGCCAAGCACCAGATCGTGACGTTCGATAATGTGCGCCCAATCCGCCAGCACCCCTACCGCGTCTCTTCGACCGAGCGCGAAGTTATTAGGTCACAAGTTAAGGAAATGCTCGAAGATGAGGTTATCCAGGCTTCCAATAGCCCGTGGTCCTCCCCGGTCGTTCTAGTTAAAAAGAAAGACGGCACGTTACGTTTTTGCGTCGATTACCGCAAACTGAACGCCGTAACCAAGAAGGATGTCTACCCCTTGCCGCGGATTGACGACTCTCTCGACCGCCTTCGGCGTGCAAAGTATTTTTCGTCCATAGATCTAAAAAGTGGCTACTGGCAGATTGAGGTCGATGAGCGAGATCGTGAGAAGACGGCCTTCGTCACACCCGACGGCCTTTACGAATTTAAAGTTCTACCTTTCGGCCTGTGTTCCGCGCCGGCCACATTTCAGCGGATGATGGACACTGTCCTCGCCGGCCTTAAATGGCAGTGTTGTCTAGTCTACCTAGATGACGTGGTGGTCTTCGCAGAATCATTTGCACAACATCTTCAGCGCCTGCGGTCAGTACTCGAAGCCCTTCGATCCGCTAACTTGACACTTAAGCCACAGAAATGCCACTTTGGCTACCGAGAGCTTAAATTTCTCGGCCATGTCGTCAGCGCCGCCGGCGTGAAGCCCGACCCTGACAAGATTGCTGCTGTTGCGGACTTTCCGATTCCACGTGACAAGAAAGCTGTTCGCCGATTTCTCGGCTTGTGCAGTTACTACCGGCGTTTTATCGATAACTTCGCTGATCTCGCTGAACCGCTGACTCAGCTCACCCGGGGAGACACCCCTTTTGTTTGGACGCACGAACAAGAAGCTGCTTTTGCCGAGCTGCGTCTCCGTCTCCAATCGCCGCCTGTTCTAGCCCATTTCGATGAGCAGGGGGAGACAGAAATACACACCGACGCCAGTAACATTGGCCTTGGGGCGGTTCTCGTGCAACGTCAAGAGGGTGCTGAACGAGTCATCGCCTATGCCAGCCGTACTTTATCCCGCGCCGAGACGAACTATTCAACTACTGAAAAGGAATGCCTCGCCATTATTTGGGCTGCTGCGAAATTTCGCCCCTATCTTTATGGTCGCCCATTTAAAGTTGTCACTGACCACCATTCTTTGTGTTGGCTGGCCAACCTGCGTGACCCATGCGGCCGCCTGGCGCGATGGAGCCTTCGCCTACAGGAGTTCGATCTCACTATTGTTTATAAGTCCGGACATAAGCATGAAGATGCTGACACGCTCTCCCGCGCGCCTGTCGAGCTCGCTCCACCAGACACGGATGACGCTGACAGTTTCCTCGGAGCTGTTGATGCTTCAGATATGTCACATCAGCAGCGTGCAGATCCAGATTTACGAGCACTGATTGATTATTTAGAAGGTCAGCCAGCCACCATACCTAAGTGCTTTTCTCGGAGCCTCTCAACTTTCTGCCTGCGAGGTGGTGTGCTTTATAAGCAGAACTCTAGATCCGAGTCAAGAACCTACCTTCTCGTGGTACCCACAGCTCTGAGAGAGGAAATCCTTTCCGCGTGCCACGATGAACCAACATCTGGCCACTTGGGCTATTCTCGCACACTTGCTAGGATACGACAGACATTCTACTGACCTTGCCACTGTTGTTAAGCGCTATGTCAAGAGCTGTCGGCAATGTCAGCGTCGGAAGGTTCCGCAATCAAAACCTGCGGGCCTCCTCATGCCCATAATACCACCACGAACACCATTTGATCAAGTCGGCATGGATCTTCTCGGTCCTTTCCCTCGGTCCTCTGGTGGCAACCGTTGGATAATCATCGCCACAGACTATCTGGCTCGCTATGCCGAGACCACAGCGTTACCTAGTGGTACAGCGTCTGAAGTTGCCCATTTCTTTGTACACCAGATCATACTACGGCACGGTGATCCTACCTGTATTATTACTGATAGAGGGACTGCCTTTACTTCAAAAATGATGGCCGAAGTCTTTCATCTCAGTGGTACGGCGCATCGAAAAGCTACTGCTTACCATCCGCAGACCAATGGGCTGACGGAAAGGCTTAATAAGACCATCGCGGATATGCTGGCGATGTACGTCGACGCCCAGCACAAGACTTGGGATGCGATCGTACCATATGTGACGTTCGCATACAATACGGCAGTCCAAGAGACTACACGTTTCACGCCGTTTCGCCTCGTTTACGGCAGGGAGGTTCGGACGATGCTGGACGCAATGCTCCCTTACCAAACAGATACCGAACTTTGTTCTGACGCCGAGCAGTTTGCCCAAGATGCTGAGCAAGCACGCCAACTAGCACGCGTCCACATCACCCAGCAACAGGACAGGGATTCACGCCGGTACAACCTCCGCCACAGACAAGCTTCCTACAACACCGGGGACCAGGTGTGGGTGTGGACTCCTGTTCGACGCCGCGGCCTTTCAGACAAGCTAATTTGCCGCTACTTCGGACCGTATAAATTCGTGCGACGCATCAGTAACGTCAATTACGAGGTGCTCCCGGATGGATCAGAGCACACAGGCCGTCGGCTACCTCGTCCAGAGACAGTTCATGTCTTGCGACTGAAGCCGTACTTTGCACGGTGACTGACAAACTACATCTACAAACTTTTTTTTTGAGGGGGGGAGGTTGCTTTTGTACGCTTGTGTGCACGTGTAACTGTGTGCGTTACGCTTAAGGAGGGAGGAATGCCAGGGGGCGCTCAGAGTGAAAGACGACGTTGAAGTGAATCGGCTCCGGACTCGCAGGACGTATCTAAACCTTGAACCGTGTGATTCTACCTGTGCCGGCTCTGTTAATCTAGCCCCAGTCGCCAACACCGTGACAATATAAATCGGTCCCAACTAACATACTTTTAGTCTTCAAACAAGGCTCTATATTCACTTCAAAGTAAGATTATTCAAACTTGTGCAATTAGTGTTCATCTCAGGCTCACTTACAGGTGACCAGTGCTTTTGAAACAGAGATAAAACAAAACATATTTGGATGTGAGAGTTTAATTTTTAAATTTAGTAGAATGTATTGCATGCGATTATTTTAACTCTGCATTATTCACAGCACAAGTACGTTTTATATTGATGGGTCCGTTAAAAATATTTTGTGCCTTCCGAAGTTCGCAGATAAATATTGTTTATTCGTGTCATGCATTTCGTAAACACCATATCGAAGGTATATAAAAGGTGTTCTAAATTATACTCCTCTATTTTACATCTGAAATAAATTGTGACAAATATATACTTTGACTATCTTTTGAGACTTTTTTAGGATATCCGTCTTATTTTAAAGTCCTCTAAGAGTTCAAACTAAAACTAAAACACATAGCACTACATGTTTTCATAAAAAAAGAAATGTGGCGTTGTACCACTTGTCAATAAGCTTTTATTACCGTTTTCTACATTATGCAGCTTTTCCAGAATTGGGCTCTTTTTCCCGAAAATTTTCAATAAAATGTTTTTGTGGTGCAACATATCATGACTCACAACAGATGTTTGTGTAAGAAGAGCATATCAA
This sequence comes from Amblyomma maculatum, assembly GCA_023969395.1. NCBI lineage: Eukaryota > Metazoa > Arthropoda > Arachnida > Ixodida > Ixodidae > Amblyomma > Amblyomma maculatum. The sequence goes on from JAJIZL010021435.1 coordinate 642,238, forward strand.
TGCCTAAAGTGTGGTATATTTTATTCAAGAGTTATTTAGGCCCTCCAATGTCAAACAAAATTCTCAAAAGACCTTTCAAGATCAGCTCTGGTTCACGGTCCCTAAAGTGTTAACTACAGCACAAGGGATTTAAATCCCATCATGAATCTTGATAGTAAGCCGAGTCGGCAATATTTGCATGACAGAGTACCATAGGAAAGGGCGTTTTGATACAATTTAAATAGCAAATCATAATTCGCATTAAGATTAGGAATAAATTAGGAGACATTTTGTCAGAATTATAACTTCCCCCTGGTTTCTAAATATGAGAATCGGCACCGTGGTTACGACATCCAATGTTATGGCAAATGAATAGTGTCTAATTTAAATTTTGCATTTTCCATAAAATAGACTAGCTGGTTGAAATACGCTTATTCCTTATAATCTTCACAATTTATCCCACCCTTGCCTTGTCCTAATCGGAACACCGAAAAAAAAATGTACTACAGAGACAACTTACGTACGATTGAAAACCTTACTTTTCGCTTCCGATATTTGTACCCACGTGCCAAATAACCATTTTGAAAACCTAGATTTATCTCGAGCTGTATCGGCATTCAATTTCACAATGCAATATTGTACTCAGAGTCCAAAACTATGTAATAATTAGTTTTTTAGGGATAAAAAACTCTTTTTATTTCACACTTTTATGTGAAGATTATTCTCTTTGCGACATTGCCACCGACCTCGCTAGAGCAACCGGCTCGCCAATCCGTGATAAAGATGTATTAAGTATGCTTTGGTGAGGGTGAGCTCAAGTTGGCTCTGGTCTGGGCGATTAAACCTCGGCTTTTCTACGGTCCCTTTCGATGTATACGACTGGATTTCGTCATGGCCTGTGATATCTGGTGTAAGTCGTTCGGTATTCCCGGTTGATACTCCATGCTTCCTCGCAGAGGTGAAGCACGTACTCGGTTCCTCTTGTGAGAACCCCCGTTCATTCTGTAAGCCACAGGTTCCACAGCTTATCGTCGGAATCGGGGTCCTGCCTCAGCAGAGCCCACCATGTCAGACGTCACCCCCCTGCCTTCCTGCTTCTTTTGTGAGTCTGCAAAATCGCGGCCCCAAAAACCCTTTCACGGAGGCAACTCGGTCGACGCCCAAGACTGGCTTGATCAGCTCTAGCGCGTCGCGTGTTTCACCTGCTATAACGATAATGCTCAGATCCGGAGTGTCTACATTAGCTTAGAAGGTGCCGCTTGAATCCGTAATAAAACCGCCATGAGAATCTTCCAACTTAGCAGGATTTTTCATCGCCCGCTATTGGAAACTGAGACGCACAGCGACTGCCGCGAACGGCCCGAGCGTGAATTTGACACTCGCAATCAGCTCCCAAATGAAGACGTAGCGATGAACGTGGAAGAAGTGACGCTCACCTGAAACCAAGCAGAACCATTGAGCGAGGTCAATTACAGCTATACACACTCTCAAGAAATGCGTTCCCAGAATAATCTTTCGAGTACCGTTCAGTTTACGATGAAACTGAAAAGGCACGTGTAGCTTTTAATCTCAACACGAACAGATCTGCTTTTCGGTTTCACGGGGCGGCATCCAGCGGTGCTATTTCGGGGTCTACCCACGGCGACATTACCCGATGAAGTAGGGTACAATGCTCTCTGTTAAAAGAAATAGTCTAGACCGGGGTCGACGAGTACCGTCCCCACGCATAGTATCCATCAACGATAATCTCAATACTTTTGTGAACCCTGCCAGGAGGGTTACCGGAAGAGTCATCAAAGAATCGGCGGAAAGATCATCAAAAAGATAATCGGGAATTTCGTCAGGGGGGTTGTCGGTTCGCGAGTAGGAGGTGGGCAACGCCCTTGCAGGCTCTCCAACTCGTGAGGGCTGGGGAAGGCCATCTCCAGGCGTCACGTGTCTTACACAGCTTTCCGACGGGAAGATAGGCTTTGCAGCCTATTGCGACGAAGGGGGAATCGTACCAGTTTGGCGGTAATGAGCTAAGGTCAAGAGGGCGAGCCCCTTGGGTGGTGATAAATGGCCCAGATATTTAAATATGTAATGAGGCTGCACGGCGAACTCTGAGCTGGGAGCATTACGCTAGAAGCCACTAAGGCCAAGCCCACGGTAAGGGCAATGACAGTAAACGTGGTCGGATTCTCTGCAGTGGAAGCACAGCGGGCGGCCGTCGGTTGTCGTTCTTATCCTGTGCTGCTGCGGACGAAGATCATACTCCGTAGTATGTGGCTCTGCAGGCGGGTAATACCGGCGAACAGGTGGCAAGTAGGGCTGCAGTGGCGCGAGCGATGAGCAAAGGACGCGCAAGCATGTGCGGGTTGTTACAGCGAAAAAACTATGAAGCACTGTGCGTAGAGGGCACGTCGTACTTCTTCGCTGACAGCCTGTAAGAGGGCTCAGGAAGCCGTACGGAGAGTAATTGGGAGCAGCTGCCGAATCTCATCCCCTATGACTTCGCTGATGATCTCGCCCAGGTTTGTGACGTTCAAGTCGTCGGCCGGAAAACGGGCAGCCGAATTCTCCCAATGGTGGGAATTCCCGCAAGGCAACGAGAGTGGACCGTCTCCGTGTGGCCTGTGCTCGTTCGAGTTTTACTGCATTGGTAAAAATTCCTCGCCACTCGGATCTGGAAGCAGCATAATACAATGGCTAGATATATATTGAACTGATCATGAACACTGAATAAAACCACATTTAATAGCTCAAAGTAGAGAAACATTGCAAATTTAGCGATTAAGTGTGTGCTCTCCACTCTATATGAATACATTTTCATTGAGGCCTGTGACGAGTCCTGAAATCAGCGTCCCATGCGTTTCCCGTTACCATGAAGTTTTTCTCTACGGCCCCTGAACCGGTCTGCGTGGGAAAGAAGCAAATGGTAAAAGGAAACACATGCGAAACTTCCTTGAGGACGAAACAAAGTTCAGTGTTTACAGGTGAGTTAAAGCAGGTATACTTAAAAAATGTTACTTGTCAGCCATTCAAGTATGAGAAAATGATCTAAAGAGCGCCATTATGTGCTACCAAAAGCATTGTGTTGCTTTAACTGTAGACCTCCCAGGTTTGACGATATAGTTTGACCTTTTGTCAAAATGACATGTTTACCGTAATACTAGCGCGTATAGCAGACAGAACACATGAAATGGCAGTTTGGTCTACTACTTTTACAAATCAACCTCTGAGCATCTGCTTTGCTCCCGTAATCTCTCCACAGAAACCCAGTTTATGTACGCGAGGGTTATTTGTTACACGCTCTTTTGCAAGCGGTTGTCGCGTTTACAAAATAGCAAAACTGCAGATAAAGTATTTATGCAGATATAAGACATTTGATTAGACTGCTATTTAAATATTTTCTACTAGCCGTCACTCCTCCCTTTCTCTAACCTTAGGACAGCCACTATGATTTCTTATCGGTATTAATGCTGTTACTACGACAAAATTTGACTTGAAATTTTCAAGCCAAATATTTTTTTTTATGTTTCAAGGTTTCAATTCTTCTGCTGTCTGTTTTCCAAACATATTTTCCTAAAGGAATATATTCAAGAAAAATAAAATTGGCACCCATGTCTGAAGAAAATTGCTGTGAGGTATGCATTCATGGGCCGGTATGCTCAGTCTCTAAAATAATGGCGCGATATGTGTCCAATATTAAAACTTAATGTACAAAAATATACCTCCTTCCTTGTGCTGCTGAAATAAAGCAATGAACCAGTCTCATTTCTAACGGACGTAAGTGAACTGGCGGCTGCTTCTACAAAACAAGTTCGTTTAAAAAATGACAGATTTTCAATTTTCTGAAGCAGCAGTACATCAAAATAGCTTTCACAATGCCCTATTTTTAATTTGCCTGCCACTTTTTACTTACACAGATACAATGATGACTTTCGATGTCAGAAAACTTTAATTATGCTTTCTTTTTCATTCCAACCGTGTTTCAGGCCAGGTTTTGCGATATATAAACTGAACTGCACAAGCAGCATTTCAGTACACAGCTCTTGTGTGAAGCCAGTTAGAAACGCCACCACCCTCGGGGTAAGTCTTACTACTGTTCTTTTCTATCAGAATAGTTTGCGACTATAACATTTACCGAACCTCTTCAGAATAGACACACCGATGAGAGAAATCAGTGCTGCTGGAGCCGGCGCCTTGTATTGATGATTGATTCCAAGTGACCGACAATTTGCAGCGTAAGAATGCATTTCGTGAGATTTAATGCACATTCAAGAAGTACCAGTATTGTAGAAGCCATTCCTGAACGAGAATGTGAGTGCGCCATACCACACTAATCTATGCACCTATACAGGTTTATCATACCAATGCCTCGAGCTAAAGCAGTTTTAAATTATCTGTTGGTCCATGCGGGCCAGCTTATTCCTTCCGTTTCGAAAACAAAAAAACCTTAAAGGTTTTCATGCCGTCCTCCTACCTTCTCGCAACAGTGATCCGCCAGTTTCCTGATGCGGGCACGACCGATAACCGGAGGCTGAGCTACAGGCATCTAGGGGTTTCACTCCACCAATAATGACCGATATCATCATTTGACAGCAAAGAGACAGCAGAGCCTAATTCCCCTCGCAACCACCGTCACTCCTCATGGCACCGATTTCCTGAAAGACTTCCCTGAACAGGGAATGCAGCGTTGACGGCGGTCCATTTCCTTTACAGTAGCCTGGTTGGACAGCAGAGCTGTGTGCTTGGCTGTCTGTCAACTCATGATGAACCAAATTGGACCTATGATTACTCATTCATGCCATCGGCAAGAAGTAGAGCAATGTTGTAAGAAATGTAGCAGTTCGGTTTTGCTATCATCATGTACTTATTGAAGAATAGCCTACATCACCGTGAGTTAAATTTCAATTTTTTCCAGAGATCATAGTACGGTGATGGCAATACAAAAAGCGTTCATCTTCTCATCTCAGCATGGACAAGATTAGGAGGCTCAGTGCAGCAGATAGAATTATCATCCTTTCAAAGCTGTTTCTATGGATGCTCTCGCCTTGTTTGTGGCTTTTTAAATAAAGATCTATTTTCTAGCTTTCGTATTAATTGAAAATATTTCACAATTTTCATAGTAAACTGATGCCCGGATATAAAGATAGCCATGTTTCTAAGAATAAAATATTTATGCATAACTAGAGCTACGCGACCTTTATGAGCGGTTCAGATAAGAATCTATATCTTGATGATACTACTATAGATAACTCAATGCACAGGATTGGAAACTTTCACGAATTCAATTTAAGACCTTTTTTCTTGCAGGAATTGATTGCCATGGCAAGCCTTTCAGGATACGTATTTATGGGGGCATTGCTGTCAGGTATGCATCTGAGATATTTTGTGTTTAAACAATTTGTGTTAATTATCCGAGATTACGCGACGGTAAAACCAGAAAAACAGAGGAAGCTAATGTAGAGCCGCAAAAGGGAGTTGCTGGAAAAGAAGCTGTTTGAACATTCCTCCTTCTCCAACCCAAATGGCACGAAAAGTGCTTGTCGTGGAGCATGGTTCTTTCCTAGCACGCAATAACCGAATGATACGAACTTCTTCAATGGACACAATTACCCGTGCCAAATAAGGGTACACTTTTCTGTCAGTCTAAAATTAACAAATAAAAACAGCACAGAGTATAAAATATTTCTGCCGCATGCTGAGTACCCTATCAGGCGGCAACCGTAGCGATTATTCGCAAAGCATGCAACGCGCAACTTATCGCGTATTTCCACTCTTATGCTGCAGCCTTTTGTGATTTTAATAAGATTTTAACGTAAAGCAAGGCTAGGTAAGTCTGTTGCATCGTGTTTGGCACAAATATTTGTTAATATTAAGAACAACAGAGTGCTGTTCCCAGATTTACCGAAGGAACGTCGGCAGTTAAGGAAGCACATAGCTGCAGTTAGATGCAGTTTAAAGCAAGTTAAACACAGCATGCAGTCATCTCATTTGTTTTGATATGTTGAGAAAAGTGCATTCTTTTTGTGAAGGGATTTCTTTTGATTTGAAAGTTTCTTCCGAAAAGGACTTTTTGGAGCTCATTTCAATATTCCGAACACTCGTTAGATGGTACTAGTTAGTGCATTGTGCAACAAAATGTGTTACAAAATAGCTATGTGCCTGATTTATGCAAGTTATTTGTAAAGCACAATGCCTCCTATAAATTTGAAATAAAATTGTTCTCTCCTGCTGGGTGTTTTATGAGGGCCGATTGATATCACACTGCAAGATATTCCCTTTCAGCTGCTTTCTGTGTATGAATCAACTTCGCACACGATCCAATGCCGTGCACAATGCATTGGGGTGGCACAAAACGAAAGTTTTTCTTTTTTCAGCGGTTCTGCTGCAATCACTCGTGGGGGCATCGTATTGGGGCGAGGAGCGGAGCTCCCCTGAATTCCAAGAAAGAGTGGACCATGTTGACACTATGTAGGATTCCATCTCCTAAATCTTGTATCCCGGACAAGCCCCAGCTCTGGCTACCCGACGGCATGTGCTGTCTAAGATAGCACCTCCGTTCTCTCGACCACGACATGCGCTCACACTCTTTCGGAAATAAACAGACTACTATAAGCTACTGGCGCTGTCTATTCGTTCTCTTGTTCCGAATACCGAAAATCACAGACGACCGGCGAGGACCCCAGTGTAGTTTATGTTCCAAGGACAGCGCTTTCTGAGTCATCAGATTGGTAGCTTTGCCGCTTCCTTAAATTTTGCTGTCTATTCTAAACAAACGTGGAGTAACTTGGCGACAGTGGAAACTGGTGTTGAACTTTCTCGAAGTGGCTGCAGGTGACCACTTGCAGCCGAAGCATGGCAATGCAATACTTATCAGTAACCTCGAAATCGAAGACCAACGTATGTACTGAAGCTTAAGCTTGTTTGTTTTGCTTGCTCATTCTTATTCCGTCCCTTACTATGGCTTGAACAGGCGAAACTGGGCACCAAATAGCCACATCCTTGTGTAATTACAGGTACTGGCTGAGATTATCACGATTATTCTGAGACTATCAGATTATCACTTGCAATTTATGATTATGATCAGATTATCACATTATCACTTGTAATTTATGATTATGATGAGATTATCAGATTATCGCCTCTAATATACAGGCTTCTGCGTGATCTCGCAAAAGCAGTGCTGCGTTAGGCGTATACAACAAACGTGCCATGGTAGTGATTTTTGATATAAGAACTCAAGAAGAACTGCAGCGGGTGGTCAAAGCCGCCTTTGAGGGCTCCGAAACAGTAGACATTTGATAGAGCACTATGTACGTGTGGTAAAAACACTAACCACGACCATGAAATAAAGCAGCGCCGGCTAATATTACATGACAGCCAATTGCTTATTAGGTGCCTGCTTCGGTCACTCATGGTCGTCGAAGCAGAAAGGGACCAAATGTTTGAGAGAACAGGTTGATTTATATGATGAGCACTGAAGCGAATAACTTTCGGCTATTTATACTTCCCGTCCAATTGTGCTTGAGTGGAGAATATACTTATTATGTAATGCTTAATCAGTAATAACTTCGATTTAGTCACATGGGCGGCCTTTACAAGACGGGAAAATCTATTTTCTACGGTAGGATGCCGACCCGCAAATAGCGAACACGGGCTCGTAAACAAGTGTGATTATTGTTCACGATCAGTCGCATATCGCATCGCACACGCGATTTAATCGTTTTGCAAGGATCCTGAGGAGAAGACGAAGTGCATTTTTCAATTCGCGAACACGCTGGCACCGTTTTGTGCGGTTTTGAGAGGCGCAGCTGTGTCCAGTTCAGTTCGACCGGTAACAAAACTGGGGACAGTGTTACTGCAGTTCATCGAATTGGAAGAGAACACGCTGCTCCATGGCGCCGACTTTTGAGCAGATCATGTGGCGCGAATTCACAAGCAGTCGAAGCCTTCAGTCAGGCTGGCCCAAGTGTTTCCCCAAGAACCAATGGGAATGTTTTTGCTGACGCCATCGAGATGCGACGCCACGCCCTGAATTCTTTATGAGGAGCGAAGGCAGGCGGTCGAGTTGAATTGTGGTAGGCCAGCGGAAGGATTGAACTTAGCACCGCTGCCTTTGTTTTGACAAACGGTAGAAACATACGTCACTCCGAAATTTCTGCCACCTGCGTTAGTGGTATCACAAAATGCGTTTTATAGTTTCGTCCGCATCAAAAAGAGCCAAATGTCCATCAGGGCATTCGGGTCAGCAGCTTGGAGCAAAAACAAATAAAACATTCCGGAAATAAAAATCAAAAAGACAAGCAAGAGACAAATGCAATCAGGACAAGAACTGTGCAGAAGCAACGACGGGGGACTGAGTAAGTACGGTATGAAGGTGCGAAAAAGCGCAAATCATTCGTGCAGCAGAATCGTTTAGTGTAGACATTTACTTTTGATTACGTATTGGCGGTTACTCTTCCACGATAAAAATCGGCTCATGAGATAAGCAAAAAAAATTCTCTAAACGGCGGGAGTGCGCACCAAATCTTTCAGAGTGGCCTCACAGCACACCGGAATAGATGTCCCATATACATACTCCCCGTGCACCGTTTTTAGGGGCGCCACTGAAAGCCGCCTAGCGGTCGTTTACAAAAGTCCTTCCGCAATAGAGTAGCGGCTGTCCATCGTCGCTGCGAGGATGAGCGGTGTTCTTGGAGGCAATTTTTTTTTCAGGTCTTGCCGATTTTCTAGTGCGGCCTGAAGCATAAAGTTAACGTACTCCTTTGTGTAGAAGCAAAGCCATTGATGATGCTACCATCTTAAAGAAGCTAATGCGTACACGCGCCAGGTGGCTCCTACAAACAACCGCTAAACGACCATTGCATTTTTGAGCCCTGGTTTACTGCGGGCATGTTGCATCAAATCAATCACTCACGGTTTTTTTTCTTTTTTAATTGCCCAGTTTTTACTTTGCAAGCTCTTAATATGCGCTCATGGTGATGTACCTCGATCCACTATATCAGGCATCCTGCGCTACAGGCCTTTACATGCGGCAAGCGCCACTCTATTTAGGCATATCGTTTCATCGGCAGAATTCGCAACACTTTTATGCCATATCACTAAGGGTGTAGTGTAGCAGAAAATTCGACGTCATCATCGTTGTCGTTGTTTGGGAACGAAACATATTGATGGAAAATTCTGGAGCCCTTGGAATGTTCCCATTAACGCTTAATTTCTCAGGGAAGTTCCGTAACTAAAGGAAGATCATTGAGCGGAAATGAAAGCGGACTAAACCTTGAGTGGGTGTGGAAGTCCAACCCAGAATTTGCTTAGGTTCGTTCGATTCAGAACTGGTTCTCGGCACCAATTCTGGAAACTTCCACCGGTACCAGGCTGGTGCCGGCGATGTGCAGTTCACGGTTTGTGCTTCAAGTGGGATGGATAGATGGAATATAGGAGCGTTCCTTTTGAAACGGGGTGATAGCAGTTGCTGCCAAGCTCGTTTTTTTCTTATATATATCTTAATTTTTTTAGATCAGTTAACTATTCCATAATTCAATTTATTTGATGTTTTGTTTCTATATTACTAACGTTATGTCACTTTTCGTCTTTTAATCCACCAGTTTTCCAATCATTTCTTGCTTGCTTACACCGCAGATTCATTCACCCGACCATTGTGTCTCTAAATCCTTGGCCTTCAGGAATAGTGACTGCGCCGCATCGACTTCAGTAGGGATACCACCATATTCGAGTAAAAGATGGTTAAATGTATCTACGGATTTAAGACACTGCACATGTGTTGTCTTCATGGTTTATTTCTTTTTGTAGCTGCGTACATTAAGGTACCCTGATCCAGCTTCAAAACGTAGGGCCTCGCCTTATGAGTTATCAAAGAAAGCTTCCTTCTTGATCTGCCTTTTACACTTTTACTCAACATACTTACTAGTACGTTTCCTAGGTCGTTTCCTTCATTGTGTGCCAACGCCTTTTAGGTATAGGGATTTGAGCATTTTAGCTGTCCACATCTTATTGTCCTATTTCCTCACGCGTTGTTCTATAATATTTCACTCTGAGCTTCCTGTACCTACAAAGATGCCCAGCCCTTATCCCCTGTACCGCTTCATTTGTGCTTTTGCCGTGGGCACCCACTACCATTCGTCCCTGTTCACGTTTTCGTACGCCCCGTTTAGCTATTTGGATGCATTGGGTAAGCACGAACAGGCTATCATCTAAGCGCCTACCATTTATAAAGTCGTTTTGAAGTTCACCGAGTATCTTCTTACTTCCTGCCCATGATTGCATCTAATTTCACCGCCTGCAATCGTCAACCTGTTAGTAACAGAAGTTATGGCAATCGGCCTGTAGGCTTTTATGTGTATCCTATCTCATTTCTTTTTATAATTCAAATTCAAAGTGCACCTTGAACCGGTCCCAGCGGGGCAGAGAACCATGGCTGAATCGAATGCAGCTTATGACGTAAGCACTCACGGCATAATAGTTCCAAATCTCACCGCCACCCTAGAACCTTGCAGCGCGTCTGCAACGCCACACATCTGATGCGACATTTCTTATCGTGTGCTCGCCTGTTTCCGTGTGCGGCGAGCTTTAAGTTCTTGGGGTACGTCTATTTTCATGCCTCGGGGACATGGATGACAGAATAATTGAAGTATTATTAAGGAATTTCTGTAGTCCTTCGACAATGAGGACGAGGTAACCAATGCCAACTGGTTCTGACAGACCGCAATTAACCGTGTTGCCTTACAACTGAACAGCACTGCTGCTAGATATTTCAAATTTGAAGTCAGGAGCTATTCAGGTTTTCTCAAGAGGTCTTAGAAGAATTCCTCAATTTGGAGCATGACGCCGGTTCCGATGACCATAGAAAGGAATGTCCTGAAATGAATCATTGATATTTACAAGCACCTCATCGACAGCGCGCGTCGTCTGATTTCGCCGTCAACACGTGCACAACCATTTTGCACATCCTCCTCGAAGGGGGCAGCGGTCCTCTGCACCAGAGCGGCAACACGGCTGTACCAAAATCAATCGCCCACTGTGGTGCAGGGAACGCTGTGAATCTAGCATTTTGGTGCAGCGCACCGTGAACCGGATCCGGCGGCGCAGAGAGACCACGGCTGAATCGAATGCAGCTCTTATTGCGACACTAACACATGCTCATATGGAGCAAAGGCACGCTGGTTGAAGCTCAATAAAGTTTGGCCTACTAAATTCGCAATGCAAACGAGGTCCGACAACGAAATCGCGTTCTGATCCTAATAGGCGATCCCTAAATAAGTGCCCTGATGTTTAAAGCGACCTCTATGGGAACAATAGAGATGAATTGGATCGTGGCGATCACACATTTCGTAGCGTATACTGCCGGAAATGGGTGGAACAGGATAAAGCAGCGCTTACAACGTTCCCTTCGAGAAGCGCATGTGCTTAGGTAAAGGGACAGAATATTTAGAATGCGGATCTTAAAAGCACTGCTTATGGGCCGTTATAAGCATATGCTCTGCGGATGGATCACCTTGTTTGATTTATACAATTTCGTGCATGAAGATCAATATATGAGTTCTTTACTTTCAATCAGGACCTTTGGGTCATTTAAAAGTAAGCGCCTCAAAAATATACAGCGCTATACTAGAAAATGAACTCTTACAGGTCTACACAGTAACTAATTTTGTATCGAGAACTGCAATTCCCCGTGCTTGTCCATGCCTGTCCGTGCCGGTCCGTGAGAAGAAAATGAAGAGGAAAAAAAACTAAAAGAAGAAGAGAAAGAAGAAGATTCAGAAGAATAAGAAGAAAAAGAAAGGGAAGAAAACGATCAAAAAAAAACAAAGAAGAACAAAAAGAGAGATAACTCAGATAACTAGTTGGTAGAGGAGAACGACAACAGCCAGTTGCTAGGATACAAGGTTCGTTCGAAAGTTGTGACGACGATGTGCCCGGGAGATCGACGTAGAGACGCGATATCACACAACTAGAAGTCTTCTACACCCGAATGAGAATGATCAACGAAGGGAGGCCTGGGCTGCTCGTAAGTGAATTGATACCCCTATGGCATAAATCTGAAACCATAGAGTAAACTACTATGTGCAAAAGCCATGTCCTTGCCTCCAAGCCGAACCTAAGCGTAGCCTGGCGCATTACTCTCGCGTAACGCCAGGTTTAACTCACTTGGCAGAAGGCAGCAGAGTAGGCAACAACACAAGACATTAGAAACGTCCCCAGTGGAAAATAATTAAAGACAGCTTATAGTAAGCCTGAAAATTCACATGGAGTTGTGAGCGCTGTCAGAGCCTTTTACAGTCCATACGCCTCTGTTACGAACTGATAATCTTGTGGGTTAACAGTGTCAATTAAGACGATATTATCAGCATTTGAGCTGACCAATACTCATAGATCTGCAGTCCTCTTTTTAAGCCTTAAAGTTGGTGCCTACTTTCGTGTTCTACACCGAAGGTACTGATAAGTATTGCACTGCCACGCTTCGGATGCAGGTGGGTACCTCCAGCCACGTCGATAAGGTTCAACAAAAGTTTCCACACGTAATGCCAGGTTTTTATGGAATAGGCAGGAACACTGTATAAAAGGAGAATGCTACTAATATAATGATTCAGAAAGCGCGGTCCTCGGAACGTAAACCCAGAATCTAGTCCTCGCCGGTCTTCTGTGATTTCCGGTATTCGGAACGAGGTAACGAATAGACAGCGCCACCAACTTATAGTAGACTGTTTATTTCCAAAAAAGGGTAAGGGCAGGCCGTTTTGAGAAGATAGAGGTGCTATCCTGGACAATACATGCCGTCGGAAAACCAGAGCAGAAGCTTGGCCGGAATACACGTTTTAGGAGATGGACTCCTACATAGTGTCCACATGGTCCACTCTTGCTTCGAATTCTGGAGAGCTCCGCTCCTCGCCCCAGTACGATGCCCCCACAAGTGATTGCAGAAGAACCGCTGAAAAAGCAAAAAGCCAGTCCGTTTTTTTTTGGTGCACCACTGCATTGTGCTTGCAATGCACTTGATACTCTGTACTACATATCGTGTATGAAGTTGCTTCACTTATACAGAGTGAAGCTGTCAGGGAATATTTTGCAGTTTAATATCAACCGGCCCTCATAAAACACCCAGCAGGAGAGAACAATTGTATTCACAATTTACAGTGGTCAACGTGCTTCATGACCAACTTGCACAAATCAGAGACATAGCAATTTTGTAACACATTACGTTGCAATATCAACTGACTAGTACCATATAACGAGTGTTCGGAATATTCAAATGAACTCCAGAAATACTTCCTCGAAGAAACTTTCTAATCAAGAGAAATTCGTTGAGAAAAAGAATGCACGTTGCTGGACACATCAAAAGAAATGAGATGACTGCATGTTCTCTTTAACTTGTTTTAGACTGCACCTAACTGCCGCTATTTTCTTCCTTGACAGCCGTATTTCCTTCGTTAAAGCGGGAAACGGCAGTTTGCTGTCCTTTATAGTAAAAATACCTGTGCTGAACGTTATGCACCAGACTTAACGCGCCTTAATTTGCGCAAAAATCTTACTAGAATCACAAACGGTTTTACCATAATAGTACAAATACGCGATAAGCTGCGCATTGCGTGCTTTACCAATAAGCGCTACGGTTGCCGCTTAGTAAGGTACGCAGCATGCTCCAGAAATGTGCACGTTTATACTCTGTGCTGTTTTTAATTTTCTGATATTATACAGACATAAAAGTGCAAACTTATTTGGAATGGGTAATTGTGTCATTTGAATATGTTCTTACATTTCGTCGTTACGTGTTAGGAAAGAACCACGCTCCACGACTGGCACTTCTCATACGATTTAGGGTGGTGAAGGAGGAATTTTCGAACAGCTTCTTTTCCAGCAAGCCCCTTTTGCGGCCCAATTGTAGGTTTTTCTGTTGTTCCTGGTTTTATTGTCGCGTATTCTCGGATAATTAACAATAACAGTTTGAACACAAAATATCTCAGACGCATACCTGAGAGCAAAGCCCCCATAAATATGTATCCTGAAAGACCAGCCATGGCAATGAGTCCTGCAAGAAAAACGAACATAACAAAAATTTGTAAAAGTTTTCAATCCAGTGTGTTTAGTTATCTATAGATGTACCATCATGATGTATATTCTTATCTGAATCGATTATGAAGAACAGTACGTCAGGCCAAAACTTCAAATTGCCACGTAGCTGTAGTTATGCAGAAAGACTTTATTCTAAAAGACATGGCTATTTTTATATCCGTGTATTAGTTACTACGGCAATTGTGAATTATTGTCGTTAAATATGAAAGCAGTGAAATTGACCTGTATTGAAAAGAAAACAGACAATGCGAGAGATTATATCGGATCTGCTTTGAAAGGGTGATAAATAAATTCGTCAACTTAGACTGTGCCTCCTAATCTTCTCCAGGGTGAGGTGAAAAGATGACCGCTTTTTGTACTGTCTACGCCGTACTATGATATCTGGAAATAACTGAAATTTACCTCGCTGTGAAACTGGCTATTCATCTCTAAGTACATGATAAAAAAAAATGAACTGCTACATTTTTTACGACATTCTTCTATTCCTTGGGGATGGCATAAATGAGCAACCATAAGTTAAAGTTTGGTTCCCTCAGCATGGCATGATGGGCTAAATGTTTCAGCGAGACAGATGATTTTTTGATAAAACACTACTACAGCTAAGCATAGTTGCTTATCGCATCATTCATTGTGAGTTGACAGAGAGTCAAGTATACAGCTCTTCCGCCCAACCAGGCTAGTGTTAAAGAAACGACCCGCGGTCAACATTGTAGGTCCGGCTCCGAGAAATCTTTCAGGAAACCTGTGCCATGACAAATGACAGTGATGCCGAGGGGAATGCGAGGCTGGGGCGAGGAGCGGAGCTCTCCAGAATTCGAAGCAAGAGTGGACTATGTGGACACTATGTAGGATTCCATCTCCTAAATGGGTGTATTCCGGCCATGCTTCTGCTCAGGTTTTCCAACGGCATGTACTGTCCAAGATAGCACCACTACCTTCACAAAACGGCCTGCCCTCATCCTTTCTTGGAAATAAACAGTCTACTATAAGTTGGTGCCGCTGTCTATTCGTTACTTCGTTCCGAATACCGGAAATCCCAGAAGACAGGCGAGGATTAGATTCTAGTTTTACGTTCCGAGGACCACGCTTTCTGAATCATTATATTAGTAGCATTCTCCCTTTCTTCAGTCTTGCTGCCTATTCAAGAAAAACCTGGCATCACGTGTGGAAACTCTTGTTGAACCTTATCGATGTGGCTGGAGGTAGCCACCTGCAGCCAAAGCGTGGCAGTGCAATACTTATCAGTACCCTCGGTGTCGAACACGAACGTAGGTACTAACCCTAGCGAAAAAACTGTATGAGTCACAATAACCTCATACAGATTTCTCATACTAAACTCATACAAATCTCATACAATCTCATATGTATCTCATACGCTGAATGATATTTGTATGAGTTGATATGAGATTTGTACGAGTTTAGTATGCGATTAGTATGAGAAATTCGTATGAGGTTATTATGACTCATAGAGGTTTTTCATTTTGGAACGTTGAGACTTAAAAGGAGGACTGCAGATCTATGAGTATAGTTCAGCTCATATGCTGATATTATCGTCTTGATTGACGCTGTTAACCCACAGGAGTATCAGTTTGTAACAGAGGCTTATAGACTGTAACAGGCTGTGACAGCGCTCACAACCCCATGAATATTTTCAGGCTTACTACAAGCTGTTTTTAATTATTTTCCACTGGGGACGTTTCTTATGTTTTGTGTTACCTACTCTGCTGCCGTCTGCCAAGTGAGTTAAACCTGGCGTTAGGCGAGAGTAATCTGAAAGGTTACGCTTAGATTCGGCTTGGTGGCAAAGACATGGCTTTTGCACATAGTAGTTTACTCTATGGTTTCAGATATATGCCATAGGTGTATCAATTCACTTATGAGCACCACTGGCCTCCCTTCGTTGATCATTCTCATTCGGGTGTAGAAGACTTCTAGTTGTGTGACATCGTCTCTACGTCGAACTCCCGGGGACACCGTCGTCACAACGTTCGAACGAACCTTGTATCCTAGCAACTGGCTGTTGTCGTTCTCCTCTACCAACTAGTTATCTGAGTTATCTCTCTTTTTGTTCTTCTTTGTTTTTTTATCGTTTTCTTCCCTTTCTTTTTCTTCTTATTCTTCTCAATCTTCTTCTTTCTCTTCTTCTTTTAGTTTTTTTTTTCCTCTTCTTTTTCTTCTCACGGACCGGCACGGACAGGCATGGACAAGCACGGTGAATTGCAGTTCTCGCTACAAAATTAGTTACTGTGTAGACCTGTAATAGTTCATTTGCTAGTATAGCGCTGTATATTTTTGAGACGCTTACTTTTGAATGACCCAAAGGTCCTGATTGAAAGTAAAGAACTCATATGTTGGTCTTCATGCACGAAATTGCATAAATCAAACAAGGTGGTCCATCCGCAGAGCATATGCATATAATGGGCTATAAGCAATGTTTTTAGGATCCGCATTCTAAAAATTCTGTCCATTTACCTAAGCACATGCGCTTCTCGAAGGGAACGTTGTAAGCGCTGCTTTATCCTGTTCCACCCATTTCCGGCAGTATACGCTACGAAATGTGTGATCGCCACGATCCAATTCATCTCTATGGATCCCGTAGAGGATGCTTTAAACATCAGGGCACTTATTTAGGGATCGCCTATTAGGATCAGAACACGATTTTGTTGTCGAACCTCGTTTGCATTGCGAATTTAGTAGGTCAGCCTTTATTGAGCTTGAACCAGCGAGCCTTTGCTCCCTATAAGCATGTGTTAGTGTCGCAACAAGAGCTGCATTCGATTCAGCCGTGGTCTCTCTGCGCCACCGGAACCGGTTCACGGTGCGCTGCACCAAAATGCTAGATTCACAGCGTTCCCTGCACCACCTTGGGCGATTGATTTTGGTGCAGTCGTGTTGCCGCTCTGGTGCAGAGGACCGCTGCCCCCTCCGAGGTAGAGGTGCAGAAAGGTTGTGCACGTGTTGACGGCGCTAGCAGATGACGCGCGCTGTCGATGAGGTGCTTGTAAATACCGATGATTCATTTCGGGACATTCCTTCCATGGTCATCGGAACCGGCGTCATGCACCAAAGTGAGGAATTCCTCTAAGACCTCTTGTGAAAATCTGAATAGCCCCTGAGTTCAAATTTGAAATATGTAGCAGCAGTGCTGTTCAGTTGTAAGGGAACACGGTTATTTTCGGTCTGTCAGAACCAGTTGGCATCGGTTTCCTCGTCCTCATTGTCGAAGGACTGCAGAAATTCCTGAACAATACTTCAATTATTCTGTCGTTCATGTCCTCGAGGCATGAAAGTAGACATACCCCAAGAACTTAAAGCTCGCGGCACACGGAAACAGGCGAGCACACGATAAGAGATGTCGCATCAGATGTGTGGCGTTGCAGACGCGCTGCAAGGTTCTATAGGGTGGCGGTGAGATTTGGAACTATTATGCCGTGAGTGCTTACGTCATAAGCTGCATTCGATTCAGCCATGGTTCTCTGCCCCGCCGGGACTGGTTCAAGGTGCGCTTTGAATTTGAATTATAAAGAGAAATGAGATAGGATACACATAAAATCCTACAGGCCGATTGCCATAACAACTGTTACTAACAGGTTGACGATTGCAGGCGGTGAAATTAGATCCAATCATGGGCAGGAAGTAAGAAGATACTCGGTGAACTTCAAAACGACTTTATAAATGGTAGGCGCTTAGATGATAGCCTGTTCGTGCTTACCCAATGCATCGAAATAGCTAACCGTGGCGTACGAAAACATAAACGGGGCGTACGAAAACGGGAACAGGGACGAATGGCAGTGGGTTCCCACCGCAAAACCACAAATGAAGCGGTAAAGTGGATAGGGGCTGGGCATCT
The DNA here is from genome assembly GCA_023969395.1 of Amblyomma maculatum. NCBI lineage: Eukaryota > Metazoa > Arthropoda > Arachnida > Ixodida > Ixodidae > Amblyomma > Amblyomma maculatum. The sequence goes on from JAJIZL010021435.1 coordinate 660,143, forward strand.
TTTTAAGTGCAGGAAGTTCAGAGTGAAATATTATATGAGCAACGCGTGAGGAAATCGGACAATAAGATGTGAACAGCAAAAATGCTCAAAACCCTATACCTAAAACGCGTTGACACGCAATGAGGAAAACGAACTAGGAAACTTACTTGTAAGTGTGTTGTGTAAAAGTGTAAAAGGCAGATCATGAAGCAAGCTTTCTTTGATAACTCACAAGGCGAAGTCCTACGTTTTGAAGCTGGATCAGGGTACCTTAGTATACGCAGCTACGAAAAGAAACAAACCATGAAGATGACACATGTGCAGTACGTCTTAAATCTATAGATACAATTAACCATCTTTTACTCGAATATGATGGCATCCATACGGAAGTCTATGCGGCGCAGTAACTATTCCTGAAGACCAAGAATTTAGAGACACAATGGTCTAGTGAATGAATCTTTGGTGTAAGCAAGCAAAAAATGATTGGAAAACTGGTAGATTAAAAGACGAAAAGTGACATAACATTACTAATGTAGAAACAAAACATCAAATAAATCGAATCATGGTATAGTTAACTGATCTAAAAAAAGATTAAGATACATATAAGAAAAAACGCGTTTGGCAGCAACTGCTACCACCCCGTTTCAAAGGGAACGTTCCTATATTTCATTCATCCATCCCACTTGAACCACAAAACTTGAACTACACATCGCCGGCACCAGACTGGTACCGGTGGAACATTTCCAGAATTGGTGCCGAGAACCAGTTCTGAATCGAACGAACCTAAGCAAATTCTGGCTTCGACTTTCACACCCACTCAAGGTTTAGACCGCTTTCATTTCCGCTCAATGATCTTCCTTTAGTTACGGAACTTCACTGAGAAATTAAGCGTTAATCGGAACGTTCCAAGGGCTCCAGAATTTTCCATCAATATGTTTCGTTCCCAAACAACGACAACGATGATGACGCCGAATTTTGCTACACTATACCATTAGCGATATCGCATAAAGGTTTTGCGAATTCTGCCGATGAAACGATATGCCTAAAGAGAGTGGTGCTTGCAGCATATAAAGGCCTGTGGCGCAGGATGCCTGATGTAGTGGATCGAGGTACATCACCATGAGCGCATATTAAGAGCTTGCAAAGTGAAAACTGGGTAATTAAAAAAGAAAACAATCGTGAGTGATTGATCAGATGCAACATGCCCGCACTAAACCAGGGCTCAAAAAAGTAATGGTCTTTTAGCGGTTGTTTGTAGGAGCCACCTGGCGCGTGTACGCATTAGCTTCTTTAAGATGGTAGCATCATCAATGGCTTTGCTTCTACACGAAGGCGTACGTTAACTTTATACTTCAGGCCGCACTAGAAAATCGGCAGGAGCTGAAAAAAAAATTGCCTTCAAGAACACCGCTCATCCTCGCAGCGACGATGGACAGCCGCTACTCTATTGCGGAAGGACTTTTGTAAACGACCGCTAGGCGGCTTTCAGTGGCACCCCTAAAAACGGTGCACGGGGAGTATAGTGGACATATATTCCGGTGTGCTGTGAGGCCACTCTGGAAGATTTGGTGCGCACTCCCGCCGTTTAGAGAATTTTTATTTGCTTATCTCGCGAGCCGATTTTTTTCGTGAAAGAGTAACCGCCAATTATAAGTAATCAAAATTAAATGTCTACAATAAAAGATTCTGCTGCACGAATGAGTTGCGCTTTTTCGCACTTTAATACCGTACTTACTCAGTCCCCCGTGGTTGCTTCTGCAAGCGTTCTTGTCCTGATTGCATTTGTCTCTTGCTTTTCTTTTTGTTTGTATTTCCGGAATGCTTTATTTGTTTTCGCTCCAAGCTGCTGACCCGAATGCCCTGATCGACATTTGGCTTTTTTTGGTGTGGACGAAACACTAAAACGCATTCTGTGATGCCGCCGACGTAGATGGCAGAAATTTCGGAGTGACGTACGTTTCCACCGTTTGTCGAAACAAAGGCAGCAGTGCTGAGTTCAATCCTTCCGCTGGCCTACCACAATTCAACTCGACCGCCTGCCTCCGCTCCTCATAAAGAAGTCAGGGCGTGGCGTCGCATCTCGATGGCGTGAGCAAAAACATTCCCATTTTTTCTTGGGGAAACACTTGGGCCAGCCTGACTGAAGGCTTCGACTGCTTGTGAATTCGCGGCACATGAACTCCTCAAAACTCGACGCCATGGAGCAACGTGTTCTCTTCCAATTCGATAAACTGCAGTAACACTGTCTCCAGTTTTGTTACCGGGAACTGAACTGGACACAGCTGCGCCTCTCAAACCGCACAGAACGCTCCCAGCATGTTCGCGAATTGAAAAATGCACTTCGTCTTCTCCTCATTATCCTTGCACAACGATTAAATCGCGTGTGCGATGCGACATGCGACTGATCTTGAACAATAATCACACTTGTTTACGAGCCCGTGTTCGCTATTTAAGGGTCGGCATCCTACCATAGAAGAGAGATTTTCCCGTCTTGTAAAGGCCGCCCATGTGAGTAAATCGAAGTAATTACTGATTAAGCATTACATAATAAGTGTATTCTCCACTCAAGCACAATTGGACGGGAAGTATAAATGGCCGAAAGTTCTTCGCTTCAGTGCTCATCAACCTGTTCTCTCAAACATTTGGTCCCTCTCTGCTTCGACGACCCAGAGTGCCTGAAGCCGGCACCTAATAAGCAATTGGCTGTCATGTAACCTTAGCCGGGGCTGCTTTATTTAATAGTCGTGGTTAGTGTTTTTACCACATGTACATAGGGCTCTATCAAATGTCTACTGTTTCGGAGCCCCCCAAGGCGGTTTTGACCGCCCGCTTCATTCCATCTTGGGTTGTTATATAAGAATCACTGCCATTGCACGTTTGTTGTATACTTCTAACGCCGCACCGCTTTTACGCGATCACGCAGAAGCCTGTAAATTCAAAGTGATAATTTGATAATCTCATCATATCAATAAATCACAAGTGATAATCTAATAATCTGATCATAATCATAAATTACAAGTGATAATCTGATAATCGTGGAATAATTGTGATAATCTCCGCCAGTACCTGTAGTAGCAGACGAGGGTGGCCATTTGGTGCCCAGTTTTGCTTGTTCAAGCTATAGTAAGGGACGCAGTCAAAGTGAACACGCAAAACGAACAAGCCTAAGCTTCAGTACCTATGTTGGTCTTCGACACCGATGGTGCTGATTAGTATTGCATTGCCATGCTTCGGTTGCAAGTGGTCACCTCCAGCCACTTCGAGATAGTTCAACACCAGTTTCCATTGCCGCCAAGTTACTCAACGTTTGTCTAGAATAGGCAGCAACACCTAAGAAAGCGGCAATGCTACCATTCTAATGATTCAGAAAGCGTGGTCCTCGGAACGTAAAACTACACTCGAGTCCTCGCCGGTCGCCTGTGATTCTCGGTATACGAAACAAGGGAACGAATAGACAGCGCCAGCAGCTTATAGTAGACTGTTTATTTCCGAAAGCGAGTGAGCGCATGCCGTGTCGAGAGAACAGAGGCAGCACATGCAGTCGGGCAGCCAGAGCTGTGGCTTGTCCGGGATACAAGACTTATCAGATGAGAATCCTACATGTCAACATGGTCCACTCTTTCTTGGAATTCAGGGGAGCTCCGCTCCTCGCCCAAGTACGATGCCCCCACAAGTGATTGCAGCAGAACCGCTGAAAAAAGGAAAACATTCGTTTTGTGCCGCACAACTGCACCACATGGATAATTTAAAACTGCTTTAGCTCGAGGCATTGCTATGATAAACCTGTATAGGTGCATAGATTAGTGTGGTTTGGCGCACTCACATTCTCGTTCAGGAATGGCTTCTACAATACTGGTAGTTCTTAAATGTCCAATAAATTTCACGAAATGCATTCTTACGCTGCAAATTGTCGGTCACTTGGAATCAATCATAAATACAAGGAGCCGGCTCCAGGAGCCCCGATTTCTCTCAGCGGTGCGTCTTTCCTGAATAGGTTCCGTAAATGTTATAGACGGAAACTATTCTGATAAAAAAGAACAGTAGTAAAACTTACGCCAAGGGTGGTGGCGTTTCTAACTGGCTTCACACAACAGCTGTGTACTGATATGCTGCTTGTGCAGTTAAGCTTATATATCGCAAAACCTGGCCTGAAACACGGTTGAAATCATAAAACAAAGCTTAATTAAATTTTTCTGACATCGCAAGTCATCATTGTATCCGTGTAGGTAAAAAGTGGCAGGCAAATTAAAAATAGGGTATTGTGAAAGCTATTTTTATCTACTGCTGCATCAGACAATTGAAAATGTGATGTCATTTTTTAAACGCACTTGTTTTGTAAAAGCAGCCGCCAGTCCACTTGCGTCTGTTAGAAATGCGACTGGTTCATTGTTTCAATTTAGCAGCACAAGGAATGAGGCATATTTTTTTGTACACTAAGTTTTAAAATTGGACACATTTTGCGCAATTATTTTAGAGTCTGAGCATACCGGCCCATGAATGCATACCTCACAGCAATTTTCTTCAGACATGGGTGCCAATTTTATTTTTCTTGAATATCTCCCTTTGAAAAGATATGTTTGGAAAATAGACAGCAGAAAAATTGAAACCTTGAAACATAAAAAGTATATTTGGCTTGAAAATTTCAAGTCACATTTTGTCGTAGTAACAGCGTTAATACCAATAAGAAATCAGAGTGGCTCTCTTAAGGTTAGAGAAAGGGAGGGGTGACGGCTAGTAGAAAATATTTGAATAGTAGTCTCTTCAAATTTCTCATATCTGCATAAATACTTTATCTACATTCTTTTTATTTTGTAAATGTGCCGACCGCTTGCAAAATAGCGTGGAACAAATATCCCTCGCGTACATAAACTGGGTTTCTGTGGAGAGATTACGGGAGCAAAGTAGATGCTCAGAGGTTGATTTGTAAAAGCCGTAACTGCCCAAACTGGCATTTGATGTGTTCTGTCTGTCATACGTGCTAGTATTAGGGTAAACTTGTCATTTTGACAAAACGCCTAACTAAATAGTGAAACCTGGGACGTCTACAGTTAAAGCAACAAAGTGCTTTTGGTAGCATATATTGGCGCTGTTTAGATCATTTTCTCATACTTCAATGGCTGCTCAGGAATATGTTTCATGTCTAGCTGCTATTACTTCCCAGTAAACATTGAAAATTGTTGTCTGACGAATCTTCAAAGCAGTGTCGCACGTGTTTCCTTTTGCTATGTGCTTCTTTCCCACGCAGACCAGTTCGGGGGCCGTAGAGAAAAACTTCATTGTAACGGGCAACGCATGGGACGCTTCTTTGAAGAATCATCACAGGCCTCAATAACAATTGTGTTTATAAAGAGTGGAGAGAACGAACATAATCACAAAATTCCCAATGTTTCGCTAATTTGAGCTATTAAATGCGGATTGATTTAGGTTTCACGATCAGTTCAATATATATCGAGATATTGTATTATGCAGCATCCAGATCTGACTGGCGAGGAAGTTTAGCCAATGCAGTAAACATAGAACGAGCACAGGCCACACGGAGACGGTCCACTCTCGTTGTCTTGCGGGAATTCCCACCATTTGGAGTATTCGGCTGCCCGTTTTTTGGCCGACAACTTGAACGTCACAAACCTGCGCGACATCATCCGCGAAGTCATAGGGGATGAGATTCGGCAGCTGCTCCCAATTACTCTCCGTACGGCTTCCTGAGCCCTCTTACAGGCTGTCAGCGAAGAAGTACGACGTGCCCTCTACGCACAGTGCTTCATGGTTTTTTCGCTCTAACAACTCGCACATGCTTGCGCGTCCTTTGCTCGTCGCTCGCGCCACTGCAGCCCTACTCTCCACCTGGTCGCCAGTATTACCCGCTTGCAGAGCCACATGCTATGTTGTACGCTCTTCGTCCGCAACAGCACAGGGTGTGGTAGGCCGACGTAAGAACGACAACTGATGGCCGCCCGCTGTGCTTCCACTGCGGAGAATCCGACCGCGTTTACTGTCATGGCCCTTACCATTAGCTTGGCCTTAGTGGCTTCTAGCGGAATGCTCCCCGCTCAGAGTTCGCCGTGCCGCCCCATTACATATTTGAATATCTGGGCCATTTACCACCACCCAAGGGGCTCGCACTCTTGACCTTCGCTAATCACCGCCAAACTGGTATGATTCCCCCTTCGTCGCAATAGGCTGCAAAGCCTATCCTCCCGTCGGAAAACTATGTAAGACACGTGACGCCTGGAGGTGGCCTTCCCCAACCCACACGAGTTAGAGCCTGCATGGGTGTTGCCCAGCTCCTACTCGCGATTCAACAACCTTCCCGACGAACTTCTCGGTGATCTTGTTTTTCCACCGATTCTTTGATGACTTTCCCGACGACCCTCCCGGCAGGGTGCGCAAGAATATTGATAATATTGTTGATGGATACTATGCGATGGGACGGCACTCGTCGACCCCGGTCTAGACTATTTTTTTCGAACAGAGAGCTTTTTCCCCGACTTCATCAAGTAATGTCGGCGTTGGAAGACCCCGAAATAGGCATTGCTAGACTCCACCCCGTGAAACCGAAAATCAGATGATCTGTTCGTGTTGAGATTAACATCAACTCGAGCATTCTCAGTTTCATCGTAAACAGAACGGTACTCGAGCGATTATTCTGGGAACAAATTTCTCGAGAGTGTGTATAGCTGTAACTGACCTCGCTCAACGGTTCCGCTCGGTTATAGAGGCACTTCACATCTTTCTCTTTCATCGTTACGTCTTCATTTGGGAGATGAATGCGAGTGGCCAATTCACGTTTGGCCCATTCACGGCCGTTGCTGCTCGTCTTAGTTTTCATTTGCTGGCAGTGAAAACTCCTGCTACGTCGAAAGATTCTCCTGAATGTTTTCATGCCGATTCAAGCGGCATCTTCTAATGTAGACATTCTGGATCGATTATTATCGTTCCAGCCTATGAAACGCGCGACGCGCTCGGACTGATCAAGCCAGTCTTGGGCGTCCTTAGAGTTGCCTCCGTGAAAGGATTTTGGGGGCCGGGATTTTGCAGACTAGCAAACGAAGCAGGAAGGCAGGGGGTGACGTCTGGCTTTGCTGTCGTCGGCACAGCCATGGGTGGGCTCTGATGAGGCAGAACCCCGATTGCGGCGATAAACTGTGGAGCCTGTGGCTTACAGAGTGAACGGGTGTGCTCAGAAGAGGAATCGAGTATGTGCTCCACCTCTGCGAGGAATGATGGAGTATCAACTGAGAATGCCAAACGGTCTCCACCTCATATTACAGGCCAGACAAAACCCAGTCGTGTACGTCGAGAGGGAATGTAGGACAGCCGAGGTTTAATAGCCCAGACCAGAGCCAGCTTGAGCTCACCTTCACCAGAGCGCGCCCACTACGTTTCCGTCTCGGCTTAGCGAAAAAGTTGCTCAAGCGATGTCCGTGGCAATATTGCAAGGAGAATAATCTTCACATAAAAGTGTGAAATAAAATAAGTTATTTACCCCTAAAAAACTAATTATTATTATATAGTTTTGGACTCAGTGTACAATGTTTCATTGTTAAACTGAACGCCGATACAACTCGAGATAAATCCAGTTTTTAAAAAGGGTTATTTTGAACGTGGGTCCAAATATTTTAAGCGAAAATAAGCTTTTCAGTCGAAGTAAGTTGTTTTGGTAGTACATTTTGTTTCGGTATTCCGACAAGGACAAGGTAAGGGTGCGACATATTGGGAAGATTATAAGGGACAAGCATATTTCTAGCAGCTAGTCTATGTTATAGAAAAAGAAAAATTAAAATTACAGAAAATTCATTTGCCATAACGTTTGATGTAGTAACCACGGTGCCGATTCTCATATTTAGAAACTATGCTGAAGTTAATAATTCTGACAAAACTTTCTCCTTATTTATTCCTGCTCGTAACACGAATTATAATTTGCTATTCAAATTGTATCAAAACGCCCTTTCCTATAGTACTCTGTCAGGCAAATATTGCTGATTCGGCTTACTTGATTCGTGATTCATGATTCATGATGGGATTTCAATTCCTTGTGCTGTATTATATCTTTAGGGACCGTGAACAAGAACTCATCTTGAAAGGTCTTTTGAGAATTTTGTTTCAGATGGCAGGACTTAAATTACTCTTGAATAAAATATACCACAGTTTACGTATTGATATGCTCTTCTTACAAAAACATATGTGTTGTGAGTCATGACATGTTGCACCACAAGAACATTTTATTGAGAATTTTCGGTTAAAAGAGCACAATTCTGGAAAAGCTGATTAATGTAAAAAACGGTAATGAAATGTTATTTAAAAGTGGTAGAACGCCATATTTAATTCTTAGGAAAATATGTCAGGCTATGTTCAAATTTATATTTAGTTTTTACTCTCAGAGGATTTTACCTAAAATAAGACGGATATCTTAAAAACGTCTCAAACGATAACCTAAGTATATATTTCTCACAATTTATTTAAGATGTAAAATAGAGGAGTATAATTTAGGACACTTGTTATATACCTAAGACATGGTGTTTACGAAATGCATGACACGAATAAACAATATCTATTTGCGAACATCTTGAAGGAAGAAAATATTTTTAACGAACCTAACAATATAAAACGTACCTATGGTGTTAATATATGCCGAGTTACAATAATTGCATACAATACATTCTACAACATTTAAACATTTGACTCTCACATCCTAATATTTCTTGTTTTATCTCTATTTCAAAAGCACTCGTCACCTGTAAGTGAGTTTGAGATGAAAACTAATTTCACAAGTTACTATTTTATTATTCTTACTTTGCAGTGAATTTAGAGCCTTGTTTGGAGACTAACAGTATGTTAGTTAGGACCGATTTATATTAGCAACCAATTCTAACCGTATGCTTAATTTTCTGTGTAGATAAGCGTAATGAATAGTATTTGAAAGTATTTAAAGTTTGAAGGACTGTACGAGGGACAGACATGCAGTAAACTATTCAGAAATGTGGCGCAACAAACACAAACACAAAAGAAGAGACACAACACACGCGTACCAACTAGCCCCTCAAGCCGTTATTTTGAGACATGCAGTTATGATATGCGCTCTGCCCGATGGAATCAGTGTTGGAAACCCGGTCCGGGGTGTCTTTTATTGCTGCAAATAGGTTTTCATCCCTTGGTGCACAGCTGAGCAACAATCAATGCGAAAGACTGAAAACTGCCTTATAGGAAATACACCCTACCATGGAGGGATTATGCTCCAGATCTCTACTTCAAATTACAGCCGACATCAGCATGATATTGGGCAGACTGCTTTATTAGTGTTTTATTATGACATTGAAATCCAATCCAATTTTTCAAAATCCGATGTTATGATGATGTTTTAGTTACGAAATGGTCCAGGACTCAAATTACACAATAAACCGCAGCTGAATGAAATAGAATCGAGATATGGCGGACTTTAAAAACTACGGACGATACTGTGCAAAAATGCAGGAATGCAGCGCTTCTTCTTGTAGCTGTGTTCTAAAATGAGCGTCTTAAAAACGCTAAAGCACCCCGTTCACCGCGCACTGTGACAAATAATGTTTTAAGGGAAGGTTTACGACCACAATGCTCTAGAGATATCTGAAAATAAAACATTCCAACAGGACGCATGAAACCATAAATTGTACGCGTTCTTGCTCTCTTTAAGGCAGTACAATGTTTCGGTAGGCTTTGGAACAGCGGTTCACGCACAGTGTTCCACCTGGTCTCGTTGAGGAGTTCTTGTTTTTGAATCCACACCAGCTCCTCGCAATACTGAATTTTCGCTCTAATATCATTTAGGTATTCTTTCTTCCCTGAAATAAGCAGGGAAGGGAAAGCAATAACAAATGGTGCAGTCAGCAGCTTGTCCCTTAATGCATTTCTATGTATACGCTTTTTTTATCCTTCGTTTCTCTTTTCGTGTAGTAAGCATATACCTTTTAGTATCTCAATGTATAAAAGCTTTTCATTTCTTTTCTAATTGTGATACTTTCTTTTTCTATATGTACACATAAATATTTCTATGAATGTTTTGGAACACTGACACCCGTAATGCTGATTAATTTTAGTGAAACTAATTTTTTCCCGTTTTTCTTTCTGTAGCAGCATTTATACATTTTCTTATTAATTTATTGGTGCGCTGCCTTGTGCATTGCAGCCCATACTAGAATATTGGAGAAGATAAGGCTGGAAGGAAGCGCGGTAGCAGCAGACACCTTCGTTTTCTTGGTGCCGGAGGGCGTATAAAACAAGAAGCCCCCATTTCACACCAGCTCTGGCGCAAAATAGCCCACGGTGGACGCTTTTTATTTATAGGATTCCGCTAAGGAACGTAGGTCGCGAATAAGGAGTTAAAATATTACGGCGTGGTGCGTCCTTGCAGGCGTCCATGTCGGCACACATAGGATACAATTACAACATTATAAGCACGCAAAAGTCACTTTGAATAGACCTTTCAACCTAGATACGATCCTGTCTGGACGTTCTGACGTTTGCTGCTGGGCGCTCTGTACGGTTTCGTTAACTGGACTCCTTTGTTATCTAGCGCTAGTAGCAGCAAAGTGGGGATGCTGGTGATACGATTGCATGTTTTTAATCTGCATTATTCTTGAATGCAGTGTACGTGTTGCTTATTGATGATCGACACGTAATTTTAATTGTTTGGCTAAGATATAATTTGCTTCAAAGTACCTCTTGTTTAATTGACAATCCCCTCCCAATCATTAGGTAGAATAGGAGGGCGGAAGGCAGGGATGTTAACCACAAAAAAAAATGAATTCCAGTTGGCTACCCTGTACTGGGGAAGGGGAATGGGGTATTAAAGGAGGAGGGTAGAAGCGGAGAGGAGGTGCGAAAGTCACAGTTTGTCAATCAGGCTAGTCTCTCTTAAAAGGCGAAGAAGTATCTTGTAGGCTTTGAGCGCAGATGACGTTTGTGGCCTTGGTCCTAAGATCTTCCCTTCCGTTAAGGGGTGAGCGTTCAGACGATCCAATGCAGTACGCAGAGTATGTCGTTCAGTTGCAAGTTTTCTTATTGTCAAGCAGTACTTTTGTTAGGTAGAGATAGACACACTTATAAATACCAAAAGTCACCGAACGAAAAGGGAAGAGAAATTTTCGATTTTTATCAGGCGGGAAATATGAGCTCTGGAATGATGTTTACAACAGTTCCAAACGTTACCACCACGCATTCACTTTATAGTTTTCAACCTCTTTTGCACTAAGTACAGTTTTACACTCGATCAATTTATTCTGAATATATCTCAAAGGCCACATGTGTGGGATTTTGTGAGGAAATGAGCTATTATATAAAAAATAGCCATTATTATCACAATGCTAGACGAATCTTTTGGAGTCTTGTTAATATGACGACAACAAAGCATTGTGCATGTCATTTCTGACTTTTACGAAAAATGATAGAAAAGATTCCCATGCTGAATTCATATTCATATAATGTTAACAATATATTTGTTACACTTAACGTCCGTCACGGTTGCCAGCTTTGTCTTGATAACGTTTGCAATTTATGTAAAACTTCATTTCTATACAGTCTCTAAAAGAAACTCATAGCAAAAAGGGAAGTTTAATCTGCATAGCCTCTGTAATCTGGGAGCATTAGTGCCCGCCTTTACGTCAATTCTTCAGCAGGGGTGACTGCCAAAATATGTCAAACTGTAACCTCATCTTTGCTTTTTTATCTGATACAGAACTGGAATTTGCGGTACTAATTTAAATAAAGGATAGGTTCTGCTAAGACCTAATCTCTTACGCGATTAGGACGCGTGTGCGGATAAAATGCTTTACAAAGTAGACGAATGCAGTGTGGAAAGATTGGCTCTCCCAGATTCGTTAAATCAATTTCAGCCTTATATGCGTCGCCGACAATGTCTTATGAAAGCAGCCACCACACCTTCTGGCCTTGAAACCTGTGCTCGCAACGAAGAAATCACTGTAACGTGTGCACAGTGTAATGCCAAAAAATCCTTCATCTAGCATTGGCTTAAAATGTACGCGATAATAAAATAAATCGCGCCCTTCCTGCTACTCCTCTCTAGTACTAGGTTGTGGCAGATGGAGTTCCTCAGTGTAATTGAAAGAACCAATTGAAAATAGCTTTTTCTACGGTTCTGAACTCTGTGCCCCGGTCACGTGGCTTTGGGAAAGCGCGACGCCACACATAATGAACCAGGTGGTGGGCTCACTGTATGGGCGGTCACGTGGTAGCTAAGAAATTATTTGAAATGTTTTAGCTATGATCACGACGTCACAAGGACCGCAAAGATTAACAGGAAACTCCGGATGCTTCCGTTTTTGCCGCCATTGGAAATAGTGCACAACTTAAATTGACGTCAAAAATCAATTTATAAATGCACACCATTGTTGCGTATAGATCAGTGTACAGCTGCCGCGACAAACAAAAGGGTGGCTCATTTGTTTACAGCAATAAGCATTCATCATAGTCATTGGCGCTGAGGAAATTCCTATTGAAGAAGTCCTTGATCTTCTTCAATAGGCGTACACGCGAGTAAGCGCCTTTTCCGCACAGGTTACGCGGGTCGTCCAGGTTGGCGTCGAAGACGGCGACGCCGTACTTGACTGCCGGAATCCGCTTCTTGCCCAGGCACAGCTGCGGTCACGATAGAGGAGAGCGAGTCAGGGTGCAGACACCTATTAAACTATAGTTCTAACTGCATTAAGGTTTGAATGGTTCCTCGGGAACAATTGAATTTGGCTTGTGAGTACATTACAAACTCCACGACGCTCAATCAAATGGAACAGGAGCCGTATTAGGATTTAAAAAGGGGTGAAAAGAAAATAAACTTTTCTGCACAGGTGCCCATGTTCCCAATGAATCATGTTGTCACCTCGTGGTTACGGTGCCGTAGGTGGAAAATGAACAGTCAGGTGTAGCAGAGAAATCAACTATTTCATACGCTGATTTGCTCCCATAGAACAATTTAGTAACTAGGCGGCGTCAATTGCAGGAAAAGCGCTCGCTCGTCGTCCTACCATGAATGCTCGCAACATTCGGCGGTGCTAAAACTAAAACTTAGAAGAACGATCTTCCCTACGTCACTGCCCTTTAGCACAGATTTTCCTTTTCCCGATTTATACACGGCAAAGCAGCATCGAGATAAGCTGGCCAAAATAATCCAGAACAGCATGGAACAACGTAGATGCACTCTCGCCTGTCACCAGTCATTAGATGTCTCACGTGACGCATCGTGAGCTGCAAAAAAAATGATAAAGCTGCATTTCGACGGCATTGAGTATCAAGAGAGCAACACATCATTCAATATGGCAAAGCACGTCAACGTCTTGCTTTTCGCCTGAATTGAAAAGCGGCCGCCGTGGCCGCCATTCGATCCTGCATCCTTGGGCACAGCAGTCGAATGCCCTATTTACTGTACAATTTCGGAGTTGCAAAATTGCATGTGACACTGGTATACAGGCATCCAAGCAGAACAGAAACGAGAATTTGTGGCAAAGTGTGGTATGTGGATCTTAAACTCCCTGCCTGCGCACGTGTGCTATGTGGATATTAGCCTACTTACCTTCGCATATTTGACTAGAGGCGCTCTAGTGAAGAGCTTCGAAATATATGTTCGACCTCTCGATGATAATAACGTTGTATATATGTTTAACATGGCGATGTTCATTTATTCAGAATATTTGCGTGCACCGCTTGCCTTAGTTGTACCATGGGTCAAGTATAATGCCTAAACGAGGTAACAACCTCACTAATGCATTTCACAGCAGTCAAAATCCGCATTAAACAAGACATTGAAACTTGTGGGTAGATGCTCGTCAGCTACAAATATGTGTCAGTAAATTGGCTGGGAGTATATCAGGATGTAGACCGCATAGAAGAGGAGGAGGGAGCAAGGAAAATTAGCAAGACATTTATGCTCTACCTTAATAGTAGACTCAATTGTGCCTTTATTATTGTGTTTTTTTTTAGCGGCTTTTGTTTCGCGGCTTTTGTTTCAGCAGCAATCAAAGCGCAGTATCTGCTTCTAATTTTGGCACACGCCCACTATAAAAACTAACTGTATTCTATTGGAGGTACATACGTCGCCTGTTAGAATCATCACGGCAAAGTCACTGCGACCTCCCCCATAATATAGATCCTAGATGGGATGTGAAATGTCATGACACCACAGTTAGAGATGCACCTGCGGTGCCGTCAATACTGTGATATGAAATGACATGCGCAAGGGTGTTTGGGTGCAATCGCCAGCGACATACTGAAGCCCTGGACGAACTTCTACAGCGACGTTCTGTTGACACTTAAGAAACAAAATATCGCTTATCCACCATAATTACTACAAAAAACATCGATATTACGCGTGTGCTATTCCGTGGAGCTGAAGTACAGGTCAAAACCTCCGCCGGAATTACATCAAAGCGGCACAGACGACAAACAGACTCTTCCGTTATCGTCTTTATTCCCGAAACCTTAGTCTCAAGTAAAAATGCTTTAGGCGTGCACAGAAGGTAAACCAAGTGTAAAATCTTTAGCGCTTCTCTTCCTACCGAGCGAACTAGGAGGAAAAAGACGACCGAGAAGAAAGCGCGAGTCCGTGAGCGAGGACGTGGTAGAGTCGCCATCTTGAGCAAAAGCAAATTCATTAAAGGCACTCTTTCTAGACACCGTCCCAGACCTCAGTCGTTGGGTGCGTGCTCGTGGCCCATCTGTTAAATCCCAAGGTTGGCCTCAGTCGAATAAATGCCGTGCTGAAATCGTGAACCAAAGGCTACTTACATGGAAAAAGGAAGCTTTATATGTACCATAATGAAGAAAATGTAAGTTACTACTTGCATAGCCGCCTCCGACAGTTATTGCAGAAAAATATCTGGGAGGTCATAATAGTTCAAATAGCGGATCGTTATTAGGAGGGGGGGCAATGATTATATTTTCTCGGCAGTCCTGTGGGATTCTTGATTTTCAGCAGACCTATCTGTCAGCAGGCCTACCATTTCGAGTATAGTTCTGCCCGCGGTCGTTCAACGCAATCTTGCCAGCTGCGAAACTCTGTTAGCCTGCGCTATTTCATCCCAGCTATTGTACACTCCCATAGAAAGGAGCTTCTCTGTGGATGTGGTAATTGATAAGCCCATGGCCCTCTTTATGCACCGTCGATTGACAAAGTCTAATCTCTTCTTCTCCTCCGACCTGATATTTAAGAATGGCGTGCATAGCTCACGCGACCTATTACGTTACCTTGGGTTAGTTTAAGCAAGCTTTTTTCCTTCAGGCATCATCCTTTCAACAGAGAGGAGGGAGGAGAGAGCAGAAGCACTAATCAGACGCTTTGATTCGATAGACAGCAAGTCGGTGCGTACGTGGATGCGGAAAGTGGTAAAACGGGGGCGGCGGTCGCCTCGGTGGTTGTCGGCCGAGGTGCCCCGGTATCAGCCACCACTGTTAGAAGCCGCAACACCGAAACGGCTGAATAAGTTGCAATAGCGCTCGCTTGCGTTGGAACGCAAGCCAATTTCATAATCAGCGATAGCAAGACGGTTGGTTGGTTGGTTCACAGGAAGGGAAAGGCGCAGTATCTATCACACTTGCTCTGTGGACAACTGAACCGCGCCGTAAGGGAAGGGAGGAAGGTGGGAGTGAAAGTGGAAAGAGAAAAAGGGGAGCCGTAGTGGAGGGCTACGGAGTAATTTCGACCACCTGGGGATCTTTAACGTGCGCTGACATCGCACAGCACACGGACGCCACTTCGTTTCGCCTCCATCGAAACGCAGCCGCCGAGGTCGGGTTCGAACCCGGAAACTCCGGCACAGTAGTCGGGCGTCTTACCACTGCGCCACCCCGGCGGGGCCGATAGCAAGACGGCTATTTGGAATTTTGGAAAGGGTAGGGTCTCCCCGGAAGCGGCAAGGATTCTGGCCAGTAGACGACTAAACAGAAAAATTCACCTAATTTGCATCCGTGCACACAAGCCCATTTCTGGCAACGAAGCTGCCCACGAGTTAGCTCGAGCTCTCTACTTCCGGGTAACTGTGGAGCCGCCCGACTGCCGGAACATGGACGAGCGTCTACAAAATTATACGGACATTCTTCACAATTACAGGTTAAGCAGGAGACTTGTGCCACCACTGGATAAAAGTCTAAATAATAAGGAGGCAGTCGCATGTCGCCGCCTACAAGCTGGGAACTTTGTGAACCCGGTCCGAGCATATTATGTCCAGATGGACGATAGAAAAAACGATAAATGCAAGCAATGTGGGAAGAGAGGGACCCTCGACCATATAATCTGGGAATGTGCTAGCTCCCCGGGGGCTAAAATAAATATAAATTGTAGAGAAGCTTGGGAAGTCCTGCTGCGGAGCGAGGTCCCTGCTCTACATCAACAAGCCATCCGCCTGGCTGAAGAAGCCGCGAAGAGCCAGGACCTCTTTGCCTGCTTCTGATCGCGGAGGTCTCGGCTCCCGTCCCTTTGGCCTGCGGTCTGGTGGAAAAGTAATGTTATCACATCGCAATAGCGGATCATAACAGCAAAACGACACCACGTTTCGCTTTGTATTATTAGCAGTAATATGTTTTTGGCATAGAGTGCCCTGTTAAAAAATCTCGCGCATTCAGAACGCAGCACAAATTCCGTTCATCCAAGAAAGAGACGAAGGATATCGTTTAAGGGGAAAGCATACAAATAGAATCGCAACACTAGCTAGCAAAAACACGTCGACCTGGGCTCACCTTTTCACGAAGTGACCGCTCGTCGTCGTAGGTGACGACCCTGTCTATCTTCGGGTTGGCGAAGAAAGGGCCCATAGGAGTTTCCTCGCGGAAGCCCCCCGACCACTCTTTGTTCTTGCAAAACTGTTGGTCGGGACAAAGGATAAGAGACGTGCGGTACCAGAAATGAACAGGGTGGTCAAGATTCGTGGCTGACAATGCGCGTAAAAGTATGGCGAGCATTAAAAAAGAGGGCACAAAGCACTAAACGTTTCATTTCTCCTAATCTACTCAAAAAGAAACAGTATTGTAACACAGCTTTTCAACATTTGCTTTAAGCTTGAGCAAAGCATATAACTGTGTTAAGGAAGCGTGACTTTCAATTGGCCACCATCATGATATGCCTGCTTATGTTAGCAAATGAAACTTTTTTTAATCTCTGGTTTTTTTGCATTAGTGTAACTGAAAAAAAATATGAATTACAGGTGTTCGGCTCTGTTCATTCCAACCGACAGGAGTGTTGCAAAATATCATATTAACCGTCACCCCAATGCGATATTGTAACTGAGGACAAGAGCGATGCTTGTTTTTGGCAGCTTAACAATGCAACTTACCTTGAAAGCTATGCAGCTACGAGTAGCAGCAGGCAGCTGTACGTTTACAGAATGTTCAAAGAAGGCTCATTCTTATAGCTCTAGAATTCACTCTGTTTACCTCGACAAATGTATGACCTGTGTAGACCAGATTAAGAACTGTTCATTGAGACTTCCAAAGTTATTGACTGACACACTTCAGCAATTGGCGGATCATGCTTGAAATTGCATCGGGCTCATTAAAACGTATCGAAGCGACATAATACGCGCAAATTAAATGCCGCCTTATAATTTCATTAATGGCCGTAGGGTTAAATGCGGGAAATAAGGGATGTCTTTATCATGAGAAATTCATATTTAAGACACAAGAACAAGTTACTGACTGGCTCCTTATTGTCTTTGCGAACATCACGAATACAATTTCAGGACATCCGCTTTGTTCTCACACGCACACGGCAAACCTAACAAGGCAAAGCGCAGGGGAGGGGGGGAGGCGTGTTATGTCACCAGGAGACCTAACCGATAAACAACTGCTGTTATACTATGGGCCCATTGGCTTGTAGAAGAGAAAAAAGGTTTTTCGGCAGCAAGCGAGTATCATTTTGCCACAAGCACCTAATACATCCTTATTATGTAAACTGGTGTGGAAATCACTCTAAGGCAAAATTATGCTCTTATCATAGATAGCCACGCATTACAGTCTCTGAAATAAATGCACACGTGAGAAATAAAAAAATCTATAGGGGAGCGCGTTGTGCGCAGTCCTTACCTGACCAATGTCAACGTGCAGTGGCTCCGTGGTGAGGTAACCGTTCCTGGCGAGGATTTCGTACTTGTCTCCCTTGGTAGGAGTGTAGTAGCGCCCTCCAGCGGTTACCGCCAGAAAGAACTGGGTGTAGCCCAGCTTCTTTAGCGGCAGTACGCTGAGCGCCCAGTGCGCGGTGTCCTGCCAAAGATGTAAGCATTTTTTTGAGTGGCTCAATGGTACGGCATGCTATGATAAGATATCACAAAATATACAAGGTGTTCAAAATAATTTAGCTATGGGTTAAAAATGATACATTTTAGGTAGGCCGGAAAAACCACTTGTACAAAGCTGCCAGCATATGGCGCACCAAAAAGAATATATTTTTTTTTATTTTGGAATAACCTGATTAGTAATTAAAATAATTTTCTAATTTTCCCACTATTGCCTTTAGACAATAAATTTGCAAAGTTGGAGAGCAGCTACTGAAACCCCCCTTCCATTTCTTTCCGATAAAGGAAGTATCACGTGTATCGTTTTTTTCAAGCTCTAAAGAAAGCCCGCGAAATACAAAAATATCACGTGACTGGCGACATCGTGTGCCATGATTGTGCTGCTCTCAAACTTGGTTTCACTGAACATATTCAGCTCCAGCATTGACTCCACGACACTGTTGCAGCGGCAGGCTGATAGGGCTAGGGTGGTTGCTTCGCTTCAGGCAGTCGGCGCATGGAACGGTGCAATTTGCAGTGAGCTCACCGCGCTGGCTGCAACCGTCGTTAACATATCAGCTTACTTCTGGGACTGGCTTTCGAGTCACGACCGCAGCTAATTTTGTTCACTCAAACCGCGTTTGAGAGTGCCACAATCGTGGCGTACGAATGCGTTAGTGACGCGATATTTTTTTTGTATTTCGCGGGCTTTCTTTACAACTTAGAAAAGCGATGCACGTGAGGCTTTTATCGCAAATAATTGCAACGCGAGTTTCAGGAGATCGTCTCTAAATATGCACATCACATTTATTGTTTAAACAAATAGTTACTAAATTAGAAACGATACATCTGAATTACTGTAAGTAATTGCGAAATGAAAAATTCAGTGTGGTGCGCCCGATGGCTGGCAGCTGTATACAAGTGTTTTTTTTTCACCTATCTCAATTTTAACTTTTAACCCTTGACTAAGGTTAGCTTGGACACCCGGTAGTATTGTAGTGCATTATATTGTAAGCTGTGATACGGTGCTGCATTCTATGGCACTTGACGGTGGGGTATTGTACCTGCTATGGCAAGACATGGCAGCAGACTGCAGCACGTTATGAAGTCTGATAGTGTGGACTATATATTAACTATCGCCACTCAAATCAGCAAGACTATTATATAATCCTTAAAGTCATATTAGTCATTATATAAAGCTTGATATCTTGAAACCGAAGTAGTTCAGTCATTCAGTCGCGTTCGACTCTTCGTGACCCTATGGACCATGTCACGCCACGCTTTCCGGTCTCTCACTATCTTCCTAACATCACATAACTTCATCTGCAGCGCCTCTAGGAAGCCATCTAACCATCGCGTTCGCTGCGTACCCCTTCTCCGGCGACCCTCAACCTTTCCCAACATCAAATCTTTCTCCAGCGACTCCTATCTTCTCATCAGGTGACCAAAGCAGCTGAGCTTTAACTTTAGAATTTGACCCTCCAATGAGCAGTCAGGGTCGACAATATCGACTGATTTTATCTTCTGGCAGTCCAAGGAACTCTCAAGAGTCTCCGCCAGCACCACAATTCAAACGCGTCAATTCTTCGGCGGTCGGCCTTCTTCACAGTCCAACTCTCGCATCCATACATCACAACTGGAAAGATCATAGCACGAGTTATACGGATCTTGGTTGGTAGACTAAAGTCTCTGCTCTTTACTAGGCGGTCAAGGCTAACCATGGCTCTCTTTCCCAGAAGCAGGCGTCTCCTAATTTCATGGCTGCGGTCTCCTTCCGGGGAAATCTTGGAGCCCAAGAAGAGAAAATCTGTCCCAGCTTCCACTTCTTGTCCCTTGATGCTCCATGACTTGACAGGGCAAGACGCCATGATCTTTGTCTTTTTAATGTTCAGTTTAAGCCCGAACTCCTCACTCTCATCTTGTACGCGCATCAGAAGTCTTTTGAGTTCCACTTCACTTTCTGCCATTAAAGTGGTATCATCCGCGTATCTAAGGTTGTTGATACGTTTTCCAGCAATCTTCACTCTAGCTGAAGACTCGTCCAGACCGGCCTTCCTCATGATGCACTCTGCATATAGGTTAAATAAGCAGGGCGACAGTATGCAGCCTTACCTCACTCCTGTCTCAATCGGAAACCAATCAGTAAGACCATGCCCAGTTCTGACTGTGGCCTCTTGCCCTTTATACAGGTTCCTGAGGAGACAAAGGAGGTGAATTTGAACTCCCATCTCTTGGAGAGCTTGCCACAATTTGCTGTGATATACGCAGTCAAACGCTTTCGCATAATCAATAAAGCAGAAGTAGATGGGTTTCTGGAACTCTCTTGCTTTTTCCATGATCCAGCGAAGGTTGGCAATTTGGTCTCTAGTTCCTCTGCCCTTGCGAAACCCAGCTTGCACGTCCGGAAGCTCCCGATCCACATACTGCTGCAGCCTACCTTGGAGGATTTTCAACATCACCTTGCTAGCATGCGAAATAAGCGCTATCGTGCGGTACTTGGAATAATCTTTGGCACTGCCTTTCTTTGGAATGGGGATGTAAACTGATCTCCTCCAATCCTGTGGCCACTGCAGGGTTGTCCAAATCTTCTGACACATTGTATGCAGAATGTTAACAGCGTCATGGTTGAGGTTTTGAAGCAACTCAGCTGGAATGGCATCAATTCCGCTTGCTTTGTTTTTAGCAAGGCTGGCTAAGGCCCATTCATCTTGACTCTTCAGGATGCCCGGCTCGAGATCAGTAATCACAACCATCTTATGTTAGGTTTGCACATCCGGGTCCTTCTTGTAAAGTTCTTGTACAGTACCGAAGTAACATGAACGCTAAAGAAGTTGCATGGACGAAGAGATGATAGAATGTAACAGTGTACTGGGTAAATAGTAAAAAATAAAAATTGTTCAAAAGGTAAATTATATAAAACCTTGAGAGATATTTTATCCCCCCTTCTCAGGTTATTAACCGATAACGTCAACGATTGTTTTCTTTTTATTTTGGTTTTATAGAATTTAACATACCAAAGCGATTCCTGAAGCGATGGACGCCGTAATGAAAGACATTTGTAGGCGAACTAGATTTAATGTTTATTAACGCCGACTGACATCGCACGGCACAGCCCTGCTTCGCTTTGTGTCCCCGTGGAAAAAGCATCCTTGAGTTCAGCACCGAACTGCCATCGGGCCCGCGTTCGCGTATACGCATTTGTTGCCCCATATTTACAAATAATTTAATTTCACCCTCAAATGTTTAATATACAGTAATTAGCATACAATGGCGAGCTGTTATAATATACGAAATACATCCCGACATCCTGTTTTGCTGAGTTGCCTTTCACATAGTAAAGAAGGGCTTTAGATATCAATATTGTGATGATTATGGCGGTGGAATTTATTGATGTAAGTTGAAATGAGGCCAAAGGCCACCAAATAAGTGCAGATCGTATGGGTATTTTGAGAGAACTGATCATGATAAAGGAGTGTAGTGTAAAGGAGCTTGAGAGAACTTATACAGAGTGCAAATGTTAACTGCTAATAATTGCTGAAACTTCAGCAGCAGTAAGCAATAAATCCCCGTTTTGTGCTCTGTAGAATATATTGATAGCTTAAGACTGTATGAAATTTATTAGCGTGATATATTAGATGAACATCTTGGGTGGTTATTTATCAACCTAGAACAATTGTTCGCTCCCCTGAACAGTAACCTATAGACGGGAGGCATCATTCCCGCGTCATTCCATAATAGGCGAATGTTTCCATTAATGTTCTGAAGAAGATAGTTTTAGATGCCTTTTTGAAAAAAAAAAAAAAATGTTCTGTCGATACATTTGAAGGCTAGCTGGAATAAGTGACATTAAGACACCTGAAGCGGCAACTATCCATTTCGATGTTATATAATAGCTCCGTTGTCACTCTACTCACGTTCGGATAAACATGTAAGCAGACCCCAAATGATGTCGAAATTATGGTATTAAGCACAAGGTTAAGGGTTCAAAATTTCCTAATAATATCGAATTGCCTGCACATAATATAGCTAGGGGTCCCTACGATTGGTTCTCATATCTCCTGCGTTGAAATTTGGCTGTAGAGGCGTTGTCTACAATCCTGTGTACCAGGACTAGCATCTCAAAGCGAAAGTCACCATATATGAAGACTTAGCTCAGCTCCAGGTAGGAACCTAAGAAAGCAGGCTTTTTAGGTGCGAGAAAACATCACTAGGAACAAAAAGCGGAAAGATGTCAGGCGTCAATATGGAGTAATGCATTCACCGTTGCTCGCACATTTTTCAAGTTTGTGCGTACGCGGCCGTGGTTTGGCAGATGACAGTACGTCCCACGGTCAATGCATAGTACTCTAGCGGCTTCACTTTCGCCTCCATCGATAGGCGGCCGACGCGGCTCCGATCAGGCCCCGCCTCCGCAGAATCAGAAGTCTAGAGCATTCGCCGCTCAGAAATTATGCCGAGGAATAAAAAAAAGCTATCTGTTCTGTATGAACAGTCACATACGTTACCAAACGCGCTTCGCAGCAATTCATGTAACTTTTTAATATCGCCACGCCCTCCACCCACATCAGCATTTTAGATTCTTATCTGAAGGCATAAACTAAAACTCTCTCGGAATTGCATAATAGTGGAGAAATTAATACCACTGGCACTGCTGTTTACTGATTGATGCTTATATTACTATGGCCAAAATGCTAAGTTTACTACTATATATTCGGCGATATCTGTAATGTACCAAGATAACTGGCGGAACATAAACAGAACCTTTGAAGCACGCCAAACTTCTCAGAATATATCAAAACTTCACCCGACGATATACGAAGCAGTAATGAATGTGACGTGCTACGAGGTAATTTTTTAAAGGGTAGACAACACGAATATGAGTGAATATTGTTACGGACGAGCAACGAAAAAAAGCACAGTGACGCGGGCAAGAGTGCTAGCGCTAGGCCCGCTAACATATTCATTAGACGTCATCTACCATCGCCATCGGTCATGTTCAGTCGGCTTTCTTCATCAGCTTGCCGCATCGTAACATTTGGTTGGAGGTGCGAGGTACTTCGTCATTACCCCCTCATCCTGGTCGGGAGCTTCGGTGCCCTGCGGCTTGTGGCGCCGTCGGCTGAAGGTTAGGAGCCATAGCATGGCAGTTCCCCAGCCTCCCGGGCCCAGCAAGAACTTGCCGTTCCTCCGCCCCGTCCCCCCGTCACGATCACGAGACACGACGAAAGAAAGACTGGCCCGAGACGCTACACATGACCACAAGACACAAGAAGAGACCCGAACAACCATATGTGACCTTATTGAGCAGATGTGCCGGCCAAAGACCCTACTACCCAAGACACCGCTACACTTCAAGACATCTTCCCCTGCCTATGCCGTGCGGTGCGTGTCTTGGCCTCCAACGTCGAATCGTGGCAACGTGCGGCCCGAGAAAGTCCTGGGCGAAGGTTCATCAGCAATCATCGTGCCGGCAAGCCGTTCTATTTTTCATTCTTTCTCTTCTTCAAGCATCCAGACACGCCCATCTTCATGCCATGGAATCAGCAACGTTGGTAAACTTCCTCGTCCACGATCGGGACGATCGCTCGGTGGCCCTGGGTCATGTTACGAACGAGCAACGAAGAAAAAAAGGGCAGTGGCGCGAGCAGGAGCGCTCGTGATAGGCCCGCTAACATATTCAATAAAACTCATCTACCATCGTCATCGGTCATGTTCTCTCGTCTTCCTTCATCGGCTTGCCGCATTGTAAGAATATTCTTACTTGATCTAGCTACCATTATATTCTATGATAGACATTCCTCGATCCGCAGCAAAATTACTGGTAATATCTGTGCCATCATCTGAGAGTACGTTTGACTGAGATCGAGTTCTGAGGAAATCCTTATTTGAAGGTTGAAATGGGTTCATTCCATTATCCACTGGCATACAAGGAATGACCAAATATAGATCGCATTATCTGTGTTCCTCGGTTTTCTTGTTGTTTGTATGTCATTTTGACGTCTTTCTAGCAGTAACAGAGAACATTTGTCGTAGCTGAAATTGAGTTTCGGTTTCAGATACTTTATACATCAATACGAACTATTAGAGGCGAAAGTGCTTCTCCATTTGCTCCAGTCTGCTACAAACAATCTTTCCTATCCCATCCTGCTGCAAAACAGAATATTGCTGCAGAACTGCTGTGAACTAGCTGCCTAAGTTTACTGTTTTCACATTTTACAGAGTGCTGTTTTTTTCTGCACAGTTAACCATTGTATTTCCTGCAAAGAACGTAATCCGATCCAATTACCCGCCGTAGTATTGTACTACACTGTAGCCGTGAAAAGTACAGAAGGCTGATGGCATCTTTTGAGCTGTCCATCCTTAATTTGGGAGCTACCATAGTCGACATAACAGCGCACCGGCCGCAGAGGTTAATAATTTGTTTTATAATATACAGAAGCATATTTTGGAGCAATGATAGATATTTTTGCAAGTAAATATAAAACGTGCCTGGAGTATTTTGAGGCGAATAATTGTGGAAAAAGGCTCTTCATATGACATAGCACCTGCTCACAACCTTTTCAATTGCCTGCGGAGGGACAAGTGATGCAGTTACCAAAAAAAAACACGATAAATTGAAACACTTTTCCAGATCCATAAAACATTCAGTTCTAGTACTTCAGTTGTGAAAGCGGGAAGGTATTGCAGCAGTGAGCCTCTTTATAATTTCACAAAGCATGCGTCAAACAAAACCATACCTGAATCGTTTTGAGGATGACGCACCGAAGGGGCCAATCACTAGAAATCTTCTCAAAGTGGTTGGAAAACCGTACAGGGCTTATCGCAACCATGCTGAAATTGCGGTTGTGCCAATGTCTTTGAATAAAAAAACTATGACTGAAGGTGGGAAAGACTACCCTCGAGTGCCGATCCTCTTTGGAGAAACTACTAACCAGTTTCCAGGAATTTATCGGCTCAGGCATGGGATCGGAAGTGATAAGAACAAGAAAGAGAACGGAAACTTGCTTCTCCCTGATTTAGATTCCAGACTAGTGGCAATGCGTGAGCATATCAAAGTGGCAGATTCCACACTTCTATGTAAAGCCAAGTTGACAAAAGTCAATTTTTTTCATTACTATTTTGTGCTCAGTTATAGATTGGACAAGCAAGCATTGCGTTTTCAAGTCTGTTTAGAATCATTGCTGAAGTCAGCTGTTATTTTAGGCATTTATACGCGTTTTGAAGATTTGTATTGTCCTAGATGCAGCAATAGTCAGCGAAGCATTAAAATTTGAATAAAAAGAATCAGATAGATTGCTTTTGTATGCCATGAATATAAAAATGCAAATAATAAAGGCGTTTGACTTTACAAAAAAGCTCCAAAACATAACTCGAATGCCTCAAAACTTTTTTTATTCCCCCAAAGCTGCTTCAAAATGACATTATTACTGCTCTCTGAGCTGCTCCGAAATACTAGAGTCTGCTTCAACCCCTGAACTAGTGACCTCCAAGCCGATGAGACCAGGGTTTCTTCCCGCCTTAGTAAATGGAAGCTCAGTATAGCCTCTCAGGTGCACGTTCAAAACTTGGTGTCGACACACGCATTTTTGTGCGAAGGTGGTCGAAGATGGCGACACGCATGTGCCCTTTTTTTTAATTTTCATCTTAAGAATTGGTTTCTAGAGATGATAATACGTATTTCTGCCCGTTCAGTATTATAGTCTGCAAATACAGGGTACCGATAATGTCTGTGCAGCGTTTTTATTAGTAAAGAAATCTATATTTCACTGCATATTGCGGCTATGATTGGCCCATAAATATAGGTAGAAAAGACATTTCTTCTAAACGTTTGGCAGGCTATTCTCACCTTTTCATAAGCACCCTATATGTATTGTCTCACCAAATGTTGACTCACACGTGAGGTAGTTGTCTTGACCTTAACTGTTCTGTGTATAGCTCTCCGACATAGTACATAAATGTGCTTATAGATTCGTAATTACGTGAAAAACAGCTATTTATGTTGCCGCCTCCCCCCCCCCCCCCCTATAACCTTCTTACAAATGAAGACCTTCGCTTCGTCACCAAAATATATTTGACAGTGTTGTTGTGAAGTGAAGTAGCGTCGGAGCATCTGAAGTGAAAGCTTGTCCGGGAACGATTAAGATGCCAAAGTGGCAAGGATGCAAAGACCGCGAGGGATCTGACTAGAAGGGGAGCTTAAGGACATCACACGAAAGTGGAGGCAATTTGGAGGCGGTGCGGCTGTAGTGGCCCTGATGAGGCTGCAAACACTCATGACATCAGATTTCATCCCCCACAGTGTTTTAATGTGACAGCGCTTACATTCACTTGCACGCCTGCGCGCCTAGGGTAAGATACTGTAAGCGACGACTGAAAATACATCAATCAAGAGATATTTTTTTTTCAAGTCGACAACTCCTGAAGTATTGCCCCTTTTGCGGTACGGCTCAACACGGTAGCTTATAGAATCAGATGTCATCGGCGCTGTTGGAGATAAATAGCAAGCACGGTTCTTATAGAATACAGGAAGCCTGGTAATGAAAGCGAACACTGTTTCCCCTTTCTTTCCTGAGCACATCGTCCTCTGCCCACTTCCTGCTTCTTTTCAAGACAGAACACTGACATATGTCATAGGTGGATAGTCACGGTGAATGCTCACCAGATTGTATTTGTAAACCTCCGAATTGATGAGCGTGGAGTTCCAGAAGGTGGGCGGAAGGATCTGTCCTTTGCCTCGATCGTCAAAAACCAGGTGGCCGTACACAACCGCGCCATGGATGTGCATTCTTTCCCTGCGGGAAGGTGAAAAAGAATATGTGACCGTACCATCACCTAAATGATGTATTCGTGTTTTTCTTTCGTTTTAACTCCTTGCCGAGGCGGCCGGCACTTTCACCTTGCAGTGTTAGCGAACATCAAGAAGCCCCTTGTGCTAACTATTCTACAAACTTCCAATCCCGTGTTCTTGATAGTCTACTGGTTTCAGGACAGTAAATTTCACAAACAAAACAAAATACAGTAACATTGGTTATACATTTGGTATATTTCGTTCCGTGGTTTGAACGTAGGCCTCTCACCTGATATTGTTGAAAGCAAAGTTTATCCAGGGTTCAATATAAAATGACTCGCCGACCAGATAATAGCACGGCCGCGGTGGTTTCAGTCCTTTGTGAAGATTTTTGTCCACGTCCTGCACAGGTAAACAAATGAGAGACCGTGATGCCTATCGAAAGTGAAAGATATCCTTTAGTTATTTGTTTGCTTTCAGAGGGCGAAATGGCGGGGGCTTTTACACAAAGCAGAAAGAATGAAGCCAGAATTTAGAGGAAGCTATTCATTTATACCGTTTTTTTTAATGCTTTGATCGCGCTTGAATTATAACTACAGCTACGCCTAAGGTAATTATTTGAGTACAACATGTCACGCTACTCTAAGGTGGGTGGAAAATTAGTTCACAGGGCAGAGACAAAAAAAAACAAATAAAAACAAAGTCCTAAAACGGCACATTGGAAGAAAAGCTGATTGAAACAAGAAAATTATTAGTGGTGCTCAGTTTTTATTGCAGACAATAAAATCGTGGGCACAAGAAACTCTTAATTAAAAAGAAGTAAGAGAGGAGAGGGAGGGGGGTGGAACATCGCTCAACCTAAGCTTCAAATCGATCGCATTACTTGAAATACCCTTTTGTGTTTTCGTAGACAATGACATGGAATGCCTCATAGCACAACGCGAAGCGTCTAGCCAAAATCCTTTGGCTTTCAGTTCGTGACAACGCAAGAATATTAAATATTTATTTTACCACACATTAAACAGCGCTTTCGTCTACAAATCCTTTGTGGATTTGTGGAATCTTCTCTGGTGTAGACAGCAAAAGAGCCCGGCGTTGACAGCAGACATAAATTTACATGAGCTGGCTGTCCTGCACTATTGCACATAAAGCAGTTCTGTGGTTCACACAGTAAATAATCCCACGCTAAGTAGCGCATAATTCCTGAGATACCAAAAGTACTATTTTCACGGCGGTCGACACATTGTTGTTTTAATTCTTTCGCCTCCTGGAAGCAAGCCATGACTATGCCTGCAACGGACGGTTGCTCTTGGCACGGCTGCCGTTCGAAATGGAGCCCCGTTTGTCGGTAGCGTCTCATGCGAAACTCGAGCAGTTAATGTTTCTAAACGTAAGATGCGTTCAACCTATGGGAATGTATTGCTGGTTGACACAGGTATAAAGAGGAACATTAAGTGATAACAACGAGGTTCACTAGTGGTCTAGGATATTTGCAGCAGGTAGCACTTAAATTCACAACGAATAATAAAGCGAGAGATCGAAATCTTTTGGCGAGAAAGCAGAGAAGGTTAAAGATATTATACGGTAATATCAGAGGATCTCTCTCGACCGTCTTTCTATTTAGTTTTCTGACGTTTCTAGAAGAAGTCTTCATGCTTCTATTCCTGCCATCAACTGCAATGTATCGTCATCTCCTGAGAATACAATCGGCGCTTTGGAGGACCAACGAACGTTTTGGCTTCTCTTGTTACGGGTGACCGAAGCCTCGGCATTCCACTTCACACCTAGGAGCATACAAGGACCACGTGGGTGGTAGTTTTCGTCTTCGACCAAGCGACGTAAAATCAAGCGAACCCAGGCTGCCAGAAATTTCACGTCAACTGTGTTTAGGGGTTAGGATGCGATCTTTTTAGTAATCTTCATGGGTCCTCAGACCAAGAATAATGTTGACAGGTATTGCGTGGCCCTTGAACAGCTCAAACGGGTGATTCGAAATAATAATAATAATAATAATAATAATAATAATAATAATAATAATAA